>JAQMCW010000032.1:28172847-28186913 GCA_030068335.1 Chrysichthys cranchii | reverse complement strand
ACACACACACACACACACACATACTTGATCATTTATTTATTGAGGAAAATGATCCACTATTGCTTATCTCTGAGTGGTAAAAGTATGTGAACCTTTGCTTGCAGAGCTTCTTATGCAGCAAGAACTGCAGATAAACATTTTCAGTACCTGCTGATCAGCTCTGCACATCGGCTCGAAGGAATCTGAGTCCGTTCCTCTGTACAGAGCAGCTTCAGCGCTGAGATCTTGATGGGTTTCCTCACACAACATTTTTAATGGATTAAGTTCAGGACATTGACTTGGCCATTCCAGAACATTCATTTTATTCTTCTTTAAGCGTTCATTGGTAGAATAATTTGCATGCTTGTGGTTGCTGTTTTGCTGCATGCCTCTTCCCACTTTCTCTTGAGATTCAGTTCACAGACAGATGTCCTGACATTTGCCTTTAGAATTAAATAGTGTAATTCATAATTCATTGTTCCATCAGTGATAGCACGCTGTCCTGGCCCAGATGCAGCAAAACAGGTCCAAACCATAATTCTACCACCTCCATGTTTCAAATATGCGATAAGGTTCTTACACTTGAACGCAGTATTTTCCTTTCTACAAACATAACGCTTCTGATTTAAACCCCAGAAAAATCTATTTTGGTCTTATCCATCCATAAAAATGTCCCAATAGTCTTCTGGCTTGTCCATATATTATCTTTAGCAATCTGTAGGTGTGCAGCAATGTTCTTTTTGGACAGCAATGTCTTTCTCCTTGTGGGCCTGCCATGAACTCCACTGTTGTTTAGGGTTCTCCTAAAGGTGGACACATAAACATGAATATTTTCCAGTGTGAGAGGCCTATAGTTGTTTAGATGTTCCCCTGGGTTCCTTTCTGACCTCATGGACTATTGCACGCCTTGCTCTTGGAGTGATCTTTGCTGGTCTTCACTCCTGGAGAGAGTAACAGTGATATTGAGTTTCTGCCTGACAGTAAATTGGTGGAGTCCAAACTCTTTACAGGTGGTTTTGTAACCATTTCCAGCCTGATGAGCATCAACAAATCAATCTTTTTTTCTGAGGTCCTTCATTGATGCCATGATACACTTCCACAAACACTGTTGTAAAGATCAGACTTAGAAAGATCCCTGTTCTTTAAATAAAACACACAATGTCTGAATTTCATCCCACTGATTGAAAATACGAGTCACATGGCAGCACTGTCTCCTCACAGTGAGAAGGTCCTGGGTTCGATCCCTGGGGTCGACCTGGGTGCCTTTCTGTGTGGAGTTTGCATGTTCTCTCAGTGTCCGTGTGAGTTTCCTCCGGGTACTCCGGTTTCCTCCCACAGTCCGAACACATGCACAGCGGGGATTAGGCTAATTGGCGACTCTAAATTGCCTGTAGGTGTGAATGTGGCAGCTATCCCTGCGACCCTGAACAGGATTAAGCAGCAGAAGATGAGTGAGTGGGTGCTTGGAAACACCTGACTCTAATTTCACCTTCACATTAACTGCTAAACCTAGAGGTTCACATATTTTTGCCCCGCACAAATATGCCCCATTGAATCATTTTCCTCAAAAAACAAATGTCCAAGTGTAATATTTCTGTCTCATTTATTTAATTGGGTTCTCTTTCTCTACACTTATCCACATTTGACGATGTTTGAGATCATATTTGTGCAGAAATAAAGAAAATCCTAGAGGCTTCACAAATTTTCGAGCATCACCATAAACGGACTTATAGTGCTCTTTGGTGCGTCGGCCCTCCAAAAAATTTAAAGTGCATCTCCTACTCCTGGCCACGCCCCTTCAGCTACATTGGAGCCCAGAAGTGAGCAGTCTTCTGCCCTAGAACTGTGACATTTCAGGCAGAACCTGTATCTGTTCGCTGAAACGCTTCAGAAGAGCTTTCATCGAGGATTGGCCTTTACACACTTTAAATTACACACCATCTGAAGTTCAGCCATGCTTTTAGGCACCTCATAACCTCCCCCTCTCGCTCTCCCTCCCTCTCTCTCTCTATCTCTCTCTCTCTCTCGACCCCGTCGTCTTCACAGTCATTGCTATGCACAATCCAGCCGTGAAATCAAGACTAAATTAATTATGTGAACAAAAGCTTTTCTCATCTTTATTCATGAAGAATCCATACAGATCCGAACGTATATTCTGATAAGGAGGCCCTTATCAACCTGGTGGCAAAAACAATACGTTTAGAAACATCCAGAAATTCATAAATCATAATCGTGACAATTGTGAAACAGCAGTGACATAAGAGGAATAAAACCCTCAGTGACACGTTGCCATAAGACACCAATCACCTTCAGAGCTGCGCAAGTACCTCGGCTTCATCACGCCGCCCTGATGTTGATTATGTTCCTATAACAGATTGTCCGAAAGTGTTGTATTTCTTACTTTACGTGTGGGTGGGTGTGCACGTTGTGATTTGAAATGTACCTCGATGACTTCTGCAATGCGTAGAGGGCATTTCGACAAAAAGAACCTGCCGTGTAATATCAAATCTGAGGAACAGATGGTGCAGAAGGAGTTGTTAAAGTGACCAGGGAGTGTTTATGCCTCAGGGGTTTCAGGTTTCTCGATGTGTTCGCTCGAGGGAATCTGCTATCTGCAGGGCATCATTTCACACAGAGGAACATATGCACATACATCACGAGCCTCAGTGCAAATCTGACTTAATGAGGCTGATATTAATGTTTATTCTAATAGATCGAAAATGCTTGTGGGGTAAAATGTGCCTGATAGATGCGTGAGGAGAAGACTGTGAAATGTTCAACCACCGAGCCGTTAAAAAGCGCAGGACTCCAGAGGAAACGCACAAACGGATCAATATAATAATAAACAAAGCTGTATTTAAACGAAGAGCCGTGTGTCAGGAGAAGCAGACAGCGTTAATCTGGCTGATATACCCTGACATTCCCAGTGGGGTTCACTCTAATGAAAAGAGAAAAAATAAAGCGGTGTACAGAATAAAGGCTGTAATTAAACTGTACTTTTCTTGGGGTGGTCTGCAACTTCTAAATAATTAAAAATTATATTGTTGATTGTTGACGTTCTTTGTTAGATGTGGGGGGAAATAATGGATGTGTGCAGAACACCATCTAGGATATGAAATGGCCTTGCTTTATTTCACAAATAGCTAAATCCAGGTAGTCCCCAAGTTACCATGGCGATGCGTTCTGCTATACCCATCTTAAGTGAAAAAATATCGTATGTTGAACCACTGCTTAGCCTAGCTTAGGTAGCTTAGGTATCTTAGCCTAGCTTAGCCTAGCCTCCCCAGGAGTCTTTTCCTGTAGGAGACATGCTGGGCGTTTAGAAGACATGCTTTTGAATTAAAATTAGCTCTTGAAGCACACAAAAAACAGGCGGTAATGTACTGTACAGTACGCAAGGCGAGTGACATGTACATCTGGGCATCATCTGCGTACTTCCAGGTGTCGTCCACGTACATCTGGACATCGTCTGAATGTATCGTATTGTCATACGCTGTTACGCTGGCCTGCCCGCCATGCCTGCCCACGAATCTTAAACATTTTCTACATTTTTAGCATATTGTGTCTCGTAACTTCGAAAAACTCATAAGTCGGGCCATCGGAACTAATGGAGTATCTGTAGAAGAGATTTAGGTGATTAATTCTTAAAAATAATTACATCCATAAGTACTATTTGGGCTGGATTAGTTTCCTGGGCTGCGTTCCAATATCCATACTTTCATGAGTACACTTACACGTAGTACACAGTCTACGCTTACTAAGTGCACAGATTTCAGTAGGTAAGTGTTGTTCCAAATCGCCAAATGGTGCACTTACTGGAAATTACGGTATTATTAATAATTAAATTATTAACCCTTCACAGATTTCTAGCTTGCAAAATGACTCCGCTAACGCAGGCTGTGTGGAAAATCCGTTCCGGCAGCCATTTTTCTTTTATTTGTCGAGCCGAGTCGGGTCCGCCTCTTCCGCTACGTAGCTAAGATGGCGGCCGTTGAGTGCGAAAAGTGTACATCGCTCCACACTCCAAGATTTGACCGTTATGAGGGCACCATCCAGGTCCTTTCAGGACACTCATTTTCGCCACAATCATAATGGGAACGCCCTACGGACTCAAACGAAGCATAGTAAGTACAGAAAGCATGGGTATTGGAACACAGCACCGAAGTAATGTTGCTGAAGGATGCCTTTTGATATTATAATTAATAAATCAATAATAAAAAAATAAATGGGTGTGTACACATGTTCGTTAAACTAAAACTCCACCTCATTTTCATTCACACTGATTGCCTTGATCTAATGTCACTTGCATTTGGCCTTGGAAGTCGGGATACCCCAGTTCTGGGTCAGAAATGTCAACTGGAACACCCCCTGCCTGGACAGGAAGCCAAAGCTGGAGTTTGATCCTGTTTATTAAACTTCCGGGTGTTTGTGTCTTATTTAATCAGTCATACACACAGCACTGCCCGAGATTTATCTGTGCTCATATTGATGCAGTGCTTTGAAGCCCTAAATACTGCGTAACGTGTTGTTTTCAGGTGGTGTTGCTAATTAATGGCTAACGGCTACCCGGAAGTGAGTGACGCTGGCTTTCCCCACCCCGTGACATTTAAAGAAAAGGCCTAAAAGGATGTTTTAATGCCTGAAGGTTTATCTGAAGGTTATGCTTAATAGAGTGAGATCAGTTTATTAGGGACATATTTTGATTAGATCCGTGGTAAAACACCAGCAAAGAACAAAAGAGCAAACACCTAGCGGTTTTCCTGGAGGCGTCCATACTGGTTGTCTGTCTTGTACAAACAGGAACAGGGTCAAATCAGACACCATGATGTCATCCCCAGCTCAAAAAGTCAAATCATGATGTCATCACCAGCTCCGAAATTAATTAATTATTAATTCTGAGTGTTTGTTATAGGGGGCGTGGCTGATCCTCATTAGGTCACATGACTGTAGCATGTCTGGAGGCTATATTTGTGCTCCGAAATCAATAATGTCCATAAAATCCAAATAAAGCACCACTTCTGGGACGTCACTTAAAGCGACGTTGATATTTCCTGGTACTGTGTTTCAGACTTTTGGTTTTGGTGAGAGACAATAGAAAATATTTTATAAAATAAGTTATTTTATACCAAAAACAATACGGTGCAATCATTTCACATGCGTGCACGCACAGTTCATAAAACACGACTGACGTGATAGATACAAACTATAATCCCAGACCTAATTCAGTACTAATTACACGTACAGAGGGCGGCACGGCGGTGTGGTGGTTAGCACTGTCCGTCTCACGGCAAGAAAGTCCTCGGTTCTGGCTGTGTAACCTTTTCAAACAGTTTGCAAACCTGTTTCAAATATTTTCAAGAGAAATGGCTAGAAGTTTCTATTCATTTGTATTCCAGAGAAGTTTAAATCAGCAGGTATACGATGGTAAATTGTGCTTTGAAGTTAACCGGTCTCAGTCTGTCAGAGATTCTGTCAGTCACGTAGCCACGCCTTCTTAATTTAGAGGTAGAATAATATAAAAAAAAAAATAATAATTTCGGAAAATAAAATCAAATGGAAAACTAACTGTTTGAATTCGACACTGTAGATGGAAAGATGAAAAAAAGTGACATGGAAAATAAGCTGTTTCGTCATGGTCATCCAAATATAAATCATACAGCACCCAGCCAGCAGGGGCGCTAGACCTGTGATGGCGTCACCTTTTAGAGTCGATGTTTCATCAGTCGCTGGTGCATGTTTAAATGAAATATTTCAACGTAATACGCGTCACACAGTGATGCCACACACCTCGGTGCTGTACCTGTCGCACCACACACAGAGACGTGTAGTGACATCACTTGCTAGGAATGTTTCTTGCTAGCTGGGTTAATTAGCATGAGCAGATCTTTTTTTTTTTTTTTAACTTCTTTGAGAATGACGAACACACAGGTATCTGGACAAAAAACAAAAATAAAGTGCAAATCTGTGGCCTGACTCTGAAGCTGTCTCAAATGTGACCTGCTTCACAGTTAAACATGTAGAGAGAAACTACAGGCTCTGGTCAGACTCGAATATCTTCTAGATGAGATGAGATGAGATGAGATGAGATGCGATGTGAGGGCACGAACATGAAACCACTATTCGAAACTTTGTCAGAACTTTACTTTCGTGAATGAATTAATTAATTCCCCTCTGTCTTTATTAATGCATTTATTGTCAAGCGCTAACTAGCTTGTCATAGTTTGGGGTTTAATTACACTCCACTAGCTAGCTTTTTTTTTTTTTTTTTTTTTAACCATATTTAATGATGTTTCTGGGTAAAAAAAAAAAAACCCAAACAAACAAAAAAAAAACAAAACACAACACCGGACTGGGCATCATACTGGAGCGTTTGGTTATCCAGCGGACTTGCTAATGAATTCCCGTTGTCTCTTCACCCCCGGAGAGAATAAACCCCGAGACAAGTTCCTGCACAATAAACAGACTAAAACACATGTGATGCATTATTAGTTCCTCTTTTGTCTTCAGTCGAGAGCCGGAATGTAAAAAATTAACAGTAAAAAGTTTGCAAATCTAATAAAAAAAAATATCTAAACACTAGGATAGTTATTTTCAGCACAGGAATACAGTGCTTATGGTAAACAGTGCACGGCGCCATACCTGGAGAACTGGTTTAGAAATGAAACGCTGCACATTAATCATCCTTATCTCGGTTTAGATGTTTTGCGAAATCATTTTCGCAAATTGAATTTGTCTTTAAGGATAGTAACCTGACAAAACCCTGACATCTTTTCATGTCTGAAAATCAAACAAATAGTGAAACATGGTGCTCATTTTAAATAGTACGGGCTTCTTCAGCACACACACACACACACACACACACACACACACACACATACACACACACACACACACACGCAGCCCATTCATCATTTTCATCTCAGTGGTTATGTGGGGAAAACACTTTTTCCCCTCTAAAGCAAATTTATATAATGTTTAAGGAGAGAGCTGTGGCAGAACGTGGCTTGGCTTGAAACCTAAACAATATGAAGGAAGGTAAGAACAGATGAGGGAACGAGGAAAGCCTGACAGGTTCTTCTGTTGTTTCTACATATACGTGAACCAGGAAAGGTGAAATCCACCAAAAGAGTGTTTCCTCTAAGCCCAGGTTCGGAGTTAAAGTCTTTTAAGTGGATGGAAAAACCTCCAAATTAATGATTCAGTCACTCCTTCTAGAGCTTCCGCAGCTGTAGAAATGCTAACGTCTTACAAGCCTGTGATTCGCACCTGCTGTTGTGGAGAATTAATCAACACCTTCTCTTCTGACCAATCAGGCTGCCCCGGGTCACCCCTCGGACTATGGTTGAATCGACTGCAACGCGGGAATTTGCATGTAATTTTCATACTAAACATATTTTTCTTTGAAAATGACGTTGAAGGCATAAGAAGGTGGAATGAACTGTAGTCGAGGGATATTTCCAACTCCCCATCACAAATTTAATATCAAACGGCCACTGCTGATCCTCCCAGATGCACCATGGAACTATAATCACTGGCTTCTTCTAATTTGCAGTGAAGCTAATCAGAATTTCCAAATGTCAAGCCAGCCAAACTACACTGAGGAGGTGTTTGAGGTGCGGTGAGATGTAATTTAAGAGCACGTTTCGTTTCCCTTCGAACGATTCTCCATGGATTTTCTATATCCTAACTCAACACAGTGACAAACCCATCCTGAGACCAATCATATGATTAGATGTTTTGTTGTGGGGTTTTTTTCCACCAATGTGATCTTCTTCCGTCTTGCTCAGCAGGTCTGTGTTTTATTTACTGAACCTTCTTGTTCACATGATTCTCCCCTGCCTTGTTCAAGACGTTATAGGGGTTTGATTCAATGAATCTTTTTGTTCACAACTATGATTCACCTCTCTCTTGTTACGTGATTTGTGTTTTGATTCAGTGAATCTTTTTTATTTACAAATATATGAATGTGTTCCTTCGGAAACAAGATTATCCTCTCTATTGTTCAAGATCAACATGGATTTGATTCAGTGATTCTTTTCACTCACTAACACAATTCTCCTCTCTCTTGCTCAAAAAAGCTTCGTAGTTGATTCAGTGAATCTTTTTGTTCACAAATATGATTCTCCTCTCTCTTGTTATGTGATACAGTATGTGTTTGATTCAGTGAAACTTTTTGTTCACAAATAAGTGAATGTTTTCCTTCACAAACAAGATTATCCTCTCTCTCTTGCTCAAAAAGCTGTGTATTTGATTCAGTGAATCTTTTTGGTCACAAATATGATTCTCCTTTCTTGTTTAGCGGGTCTGTGTTTGATTCAGTGAACCTTTTCCTTGTTTTGTTCATTAGATATTCATGATTCTCCTCTTTCTTGTTCAACAGGGCTGGATGTTTGATTCGTTGAATCTTATTGTTCACAAATACGATTCACCTCTCTCTTGTTACGTGATCTGTGTTTTGATTCAGTGAATATTTTTATTCTCAAATATGTGAATATTTTCCTTCAGAAACAAGATTATCCTCTCTATTGTTCCTAGATCACTATCGGTTTGATTCTGTGAATCTTTTCATTCACTAACACAATTTTTCTCTCGCTTGCTCAATAAAGCTGTGTATTTGATTCAGTGAATCTTTTTGGTCACAAATATGATTCTCCTCTTCCTTCTTCAACAGGCCCGGGTGTTTGATTCAGTGAATCTTTTCATTCTTTTGTTTATTAGATATTCACGATTCTTCTGTTTCTTGTTCAACAGGGCCAGGTGTTTGATTCAGTGAATCTTATTGCTCACAAATATGATTCTCCTCTCTCGTTTAGCGGGTCTGTGTTCGATTCAGTGAATCTTTTCCTTCTTTTGTTCATTAGATATTCGCGATTCTTCTCTCTCTTGTTCAACAGGGCCGGGTGTTTGATTCATTGAATCTTTTTTTGCTCAGGAATGCAGTTCTTCTCTCTCTGGTTCACTGGGTCTGAATTTGATTCGGTAAAACTGCCAAAACGTTCATTCATCTTAGAAACGTTGCCGACTGTCCTCCAAGTGTTTGATGCTATGGGATGATCTGTTTGATGCTTTTTGTTTTCTCTGACTTAGATTATTGTAGTGCACTTTTTAGACAGACTAGAAAAAGTTGTTATGGTTAAGTGAACAACTTTTTTCTTGTACATGGTGACTTTTCAAACAATAACAGTCTGGTGTTCCACAAGGCTGTGTTCTAGGCCACCTGCGGTTCTCCCTGTACACGCTGTGTCCGGGGACAGTTATCCACTTCCAGGCTGATATACGTTTCAGGTAAGCCAGGTGACCGGCACAAAGGCTGAGGAATGTCTAAAGGACGTTAGACGCAGGATACTGTAGATTTGTACCTTTTAGGAGCTGCATACATCCTGTCCTGTGCTCGTCTCATTGGACGGGCTCCCCCCGGTGTCTGGTTTCCTCTTAATATCACGTCAGGGAGTTTTTTCTTTCCACTGCTTTGTTCATTAGATATTGATATCTGTATGCGGATATCCGTAAAGCTGATCTGTGATGATGTGTAAAGTTGTATGCTGTACAAATAAGATTTTGGCTTTAGCAAGACATTATACAGATCAAAGCGTTCTGCAGTATTCCCCGAATAAAGTAAAACTTCAGTATGAAGCTGTTTCTGACTAGGTGAGAGTTTCCACACAGCAATACCCACACCAAGGCAATAATGAAAAGCACTGAAGGTTAAAAAGTGCCTTCAAGCCATTTATTTTTCAATTTGACACCCAGCTCCAAGGAGCGTGTTTTAGACGAGAAAAAAAGAACCGTCTCACGCAGCGTTACAGAAATTACCCGACGTGTTTTACTGAGGTTAAAGAGTGGGATTCAGAGCTGATGTATTTTTAATGAGTCGCTCCAGCACTGGGCCTGTTCCTGAATTGCTTTTTCATGATCCCAGCGTGAAAGGCCACATTGGATTTTTTATGAGAGCGTAATGGTGTGCCGCTACAGTGAAAGGAAAAAAAATGATAACATTGCTAATAATGAATAAAAGCTCATGAGGGCTACTTGACATTATTCAACAGAAGTTATGCTTATCACTTCTTCTCTGCGTTCAGCTCATTTAAAACCTTATCATGCCTTTTTACTTGTACTGGTTGGGTGAAGCAGCCATGAGCTCGTGCTGATGAAGTGTTTCTGTTATTCACTTCACAGGAAAAAAAAAAGCTTAGAACGGTCATTTGCACATGTCCATCGATAAGAACGCTTTGTTCTCTGGAGTCTGGAATGTTGACTAAAAATAAGAAGCTGTTGTGGGTTTTAATGTATCAGGATGATTAGAATAAAATTAGCTGCTTTCCTTAATTATATAGCAGATCTAAAATGACCATTTATTACCTGGCTATAACTGATCTCGATGACAAAACAGCATATTTTGCCCTTGGTTTTGTCGTCTAAACAGTGTTTCCATTGAGTTTTGCCTTGTGTTGATATCTATTTTGATTTTCCTTCAGAAATAAGTCTGTAAAACGTTATATTATTATATCAGAAGTATGTGTAGCTACACTTGGGAATGAAGTGATTGACAGCCTTGGCTGGAAGAGCTCTGGTGCAGCACCTTAGGTTCTAGTCATGTTTATCAGGCAGCCTCGTCTAACCAAACATTATTTGATCATTTCTTCTAACGGTTTGGACAGTCATGTCCTGTAGTGCTGGTGGCTGTACGAACAAACCCTCTGTACAAAACTCTTTTGAAAAGTCTAATGTTTTAGCATAATATGGCCACCAGGGGCTAATTAGATTTTAGCGAGCCAGCTAACTTTACCACAGAATTCACCATAATACACATATTTATTAGAACTTTTAACCAACTGTTAGCCAGTTCTATTAAAAACTTTTAAAACCTTCAGAGAGTTCAAAGGAAAAGGCTAGCTTAATTGCACTGCCTACCGAGCCACATATCCACCTTGATAACGATCTTATTTCAGTAGTAAGAACATCCAACCTGCCAGCTATCAATCTATTACATGGCTATATCTGATTAGGACATGTGTGCAAAATGCTGAAATATTCTGAAATTCTAATGTTTTTATCTATTCTTAAATGTATACAACATTTCCATTTGTGAAATGCTTTTATAATAATAATAATAATAAGAAGAAGAAGAAGAAGAAGAAGAAGAAGAAGAAGAAAAAGAAACACAACCTTAGATTCCACTAAAAGTTTTTAAAAAATCTTCTGGAACAATTCAGTATTAAATCTGAGCAGTATAATAACACGGTTTTGTTATGTTACATTACATTACAGACATTTAGCAGACGATCTTATCCAGAACGACGTACAACAAAGGTAAAAGTCAGGTCCAAGAATAAAGGCACAGGGCTGGTTATTTCTGCTTTCTGATTGGTCAGAAGATGTTGGTGGTAACCTCTGCTTCCCCACACCACCCCATCACTGAATCATTTCCTGTACCAGCACCACACACCTTGGTTTACTCTTATTAATAAGAGATTCTACACATTATGCTCTGGTTTGTTTCCCTTTATGCACACTGTGGTGTTTCTCTGAATTCCAGAAGAGCACATCTGCTTAATCCAGCAGCTAAAAAAGTAAAGACTGAAATGCAGACAGGTCTTTAAACCTCTCTCCAGTGAGCCGCACTTTGAAAAAGTTGATAGAGAATCTCTCGGAGCTCGGCTTTAATCAGCGAGTCTGGCTTTAACACTTTGATGCGGTGGATAAAGTCAGCTGAAAGATCTTCCTCACAGCGAGCAGTCAGCGCATCTCCTCTGAACTCATCTGCTCCTGTTTACAGCTCAGCTTCCACCTGAGTCTTACCTGGACAGCCACTGTCTCCACCCTCCAGCAGTGTTTCCTCGGCGTGAGCTTCCTCTTGTCTTCTCCATAAATCCCTCACTCGCGCTCACTTCAGCGCATTAATGAATTAAAAGAGGAGTGCTCTATGAGGCAGGGTGTCTCTCAGCAGCATCCATCACCCTGACCGCTATGATCCAAGGCTTCCGCTTCACATCGTGCCCAGAGTAAACTGAAGTTTGGACAAGTTTCTGCAATTTAAAACCAGCACCATGTTCTGGAACTATTTCAGTGTTTCAAGTACAAAGTTCCTTCAGATGATCCGATTCCATGGAACAAAGTGATCATACATGATGGAAAGGGTTGATGAGACTTAGTCCAGTACTCATTTAGGGAGCTGGATACGAATGCGTTCTTTCATTTATACACCATTGTTTGAAGCAGTGTGGTCTTTATAAAAAATCCCGTTCGTTTGGAAAATCATGCATGTCATATTAGGTTTCATGTCCGAGTAAGGTTGTGTATAAGGAAGCTCAGTAATGTGAACCAATGACTGTAAAAACATGGACAGTGTAAAGATTCTATAAAAAGATGCCGTCAGCGGTCTAGTGCCCCCGCTGGCAGGCTGCAGTATAACGTGTAGCCCCACCCATCCTCATGTCTTTCAGTCACAAAACAGCACATTTTCAATGTCAGTTTTGTCGTCGAAACGGTCTTTCCATATATAGTAGTGCCTAATTCGAACATTTAGTTTTTCTCTATGTTGAAATCTGCACAATTTTGATTTTCCTTCAGAAATAAGGCTGTAAAACGTTATATTATTATATCAGAAGTATGTGTAGCTACACTTGGGAATGAAGTGATTGACAGGCTTGGCTGGAAGAGCTCTGGTGCAGCACCTTAGGTTCTAGTCATGTTTATCAGGCAGCCTCGTCTAACCAAACATTATTTGATCATTTCTTCTAACGGTTTGGACAGTCATGTCCTGTAGTGCTGGTGGCTGTACGAACAAACCCTCTGTACAAAACTCTTTTGAAAAGTCTAATGTTTTAGCATAATATGGCCACCAGGGGCTAATTAGATTTTAGCGAGCCAGCTAACTTTACCACAGAATTCACCATAATACACATATTTATTAGAACTTTTAACCAACTGTTAGCCAGTTCTATTAAAAACTTTTAAAACCTTCAGAGAGTTCAAAGGAAAAGGCTAGCTTAATTGCACTGCCTACCGAGCCACATATCCACCTTGATAACGATCTTATTTCAGTAGTAAGAACATCCAACCTGCAAACTATCATACTGTGCTCAAAAATCACACTGTAAAATACTGTAGTGGATTTTTACAGTAATTGACTGGTAGCTTGGGTTACCATGCAATAAAGCACTGTGAAATTCACAGTAAACAACTGCAAAGCATATTTAAGTGCTGTAAAATCTTAATGTTATAAGTAAATAACCCATAAGTCAGCACAGCTCATAGGTTTGATCCAGGATCCAGCTGGGCTGAAGGTTAAGGGTCTTGTCAAAACATGCTAATTTCAAGGTTGACTCATCCAACCTTCTGTACTGTGCTCAACATCTCAACCATTGAGCCTCCACGACAAGCGTGCACTGATTCAACTGCTTCTAACGCTGAATTAACCCCGCTGAGAGACTGTATTGAATCAGTGAAAGCTGGTAGCTCTAGTTGTGTTGGTTCAGTGATTCAGGCTGTGTGTTATAAGCTGGATGGTCAGGTGTTTAAAGTACCTAAATTGGGTCCTTCAGTAAGCCCTTCAGGTCAGTCCTGTCCTGCACTGAGCAAATGCAATTTATTATTTTTAAACCATGTAAGATGAAACAGTACTTTACCGTAAATATGCTTTACAGTTGTTTGCTGTACATTTTTGCTCTCATCTCTACTTGCCAGACTCTGGCTCCAAATTAGACAACATGGTAAAACAATTTTGGCTAAATTTCTATTGAACAGAAGAGCGTGCAGCCACGCTGGTCATGTTTCTTTACCGTTATTGTGTGAACCTCCTCTGATTGGCTTTAATTCCCATGAGTTTATATGCAGATTTCACTGTTGAGGTTACATCCCTTATTTATTATAATTACAGGCATGTGGAAATAAAGCAATTCTGTAAATACTGTAAACCTAAGCAGCATATACACGGGCATCTCAAAAGTAAATACATCCCCCTAATTCGGTGTTATCTATGCGGACACCACTTGGTGCTCCAAACTTGTTATTAGTGCTGCCACTAACGACTAATTTTCTAACGATTAATCTTTCGACTAATTTTTCGATTAATCGATTAATCTAAA
>JAQMCW010000032.1:28073429-28093973 GCA_030068335.1 Chrysichthys cranchii | reverse complement strand
GTGAAGCGTGGGTCGGCTGTCTGTACGTCAGGCGAGGATTTGTTCATCGGTCGGGACAAAATCTGTTCGGGAATTTACTTCGTACATCGATTTGTTCGCCATCCGACGCGTTTGCGACCCGAGGGTCCACTGTATAAGCCGCGGCCTATCGAAGGGGAAATACAGTATGCGCTCACTGTCAGAAACAGTGTTTGTTGCGTCGATCAGTGATACAGTATGACATCAGACTTGCATCAGATCTGACCTCACAGCTTTGCCTAAACCAGTAGAGTGAGAATAGGACATAATGCTAATTCCTAAAAAAAAAAAAAAAAAAAAGTTCCATACTGCAGCTTTATATATTAGTGTGAAATAATGTTTCTCCGATCTTTTTCCTGCCTAAGTTGTATTTATGCCTCATCTGAATTCTCTCTAACCATTAATGGGATTAATCCTCGCTCTTTTCCATGCTCGTTCTCTCCGCTAAGCTTTCTCACGCTAACATGGCATGACCTTTGTTCACAAGTGCCGAAAACTAAACAAAAAACAAACAAACAGAAAAAGGCAGAATCCTTAAAGAGCAAGCTTGCCAAATGTCTGATCCCTCTGTCCGTAGCCCGGCCGTGTCGCGTCTCCTAAGGCCATTCGCGGCATTTCACACAATCCTGATCTTGACACAGGCCAGGTGGGAGGAGTCTATCACGCCGTGATGTCGCTGATGGACTCGCTAATGTCCGTGATGGACAGATGGAGCTGTAGGAAGAAAGAGGACTGTTGCCCGCACTGTAGCTGCCTAATCTGCAGGAACCCTCGCTTCCTGTGAAAGAGGGGGGAAAAAGATGAAAGAAAGAGAGGCAGCAAAAATCCAGAGCAAGGGGAATGTCTTTCTCTTGTCTCCTTTTCTTCTCTCCCTCTCTCTCTCTCTCTCTCTCTCTCTCTCTCTCTCTCTCTCTCTCTCTCTCTCTCTCTCTTTCTCTCTGAATGCTGACCCAACGGAGTGATGGCACGGTAATGCTCCTCTGCTCCTGAACCTCGCTTGCTCACACCATCCGTCACCACACAAAAGGGGTGCGCAGGAGGGGCTCGGCTCCCGATGAAGAAACTCTGCTTGCCGTTTGAATTTGAAAAAATCACCAATGTTTCAGTTTTCATTTCCCTTCTCCTCGCCAACACGTAGTGTTGTCTTCTCTTCTTTTTTTATCCGTAGCTAGCCCCTCTCTGACTCCCCCCGTCTCTTCTTCTCTTGGTTGGTTCCATAGCCATCCCTGCCGTCACCATGCTCCTGCTGTCATGTCCCCACCTCCAGCCCTCCATCAAAATCCCACCAAATCTCTCTCCTTTTTATTCTCCTTTCCTCATATTTTCTTCTCCTTTCATCTCCTCAGTAGTTTTGTCTACACGTGTACAGCAACGGATGACAACACACAGTGTCACAGAATCAGTAAAAGTCATTCGGTTTGGTTTTCCCTTTAGGAAAACATCAGATTCATGGGTTAGGTTTCACGTCATTAGCATGCATCTACTGCTTAATATTATTTACAGCACAGCTCTGGAGTCTTCTGGATTCTGATTGGTCGGAAGGTGTTGATTAGTTTCCTCTAACAGAAGCTCTGACCGGTTTATAGTTTATATCAGTGCATGCGTTGTGATTATATGTCGTTTCTATAGTAACGGGCGTGACAGGGACGTGTACAGCTGAGCTATAAACGTAGCCATAAACTGGTAAAAAAAAAAAAAAAAAGTACAGTAAAATGTACGTTTTATCTCGACTGAATAAAAATTGTCATTGTTGGAAAATTATTATGGTTTAAGAGGAATAAAACACTTCCAAGGTGTGCCGTTTGTTGGACGCTGATCAACGTTGACGTGGTAACAGGAGCTCCGCCTCATCGCACCACCTTATCGAGGATTATTTTACTGTAACAGCAAGTCCTGAAAACTTTACTTCCTTAAGTAAGATTAGACTCAGACTAGACGAAGCTGAGGACGTAATGACTGAAAGGAAACATGTGGAGTGTGAGAAGGTGCCGACCGAGTAGAGAACTCTGAGGAACACCCTGAGAAACTGGCCCAGTAGAGGATAAACTCGACGCTGGGTGTCATTTTTATCCTCTTAACATTATGGAACATTATGTTTTATTTCTTGTTTTTATGTTATTTTATCATCTCTCGTGTTTGACTTCTTCTTATTTTCGGTAAACGGAGAATAATGGCCAAAATCGAGCGCCGTTTTATCCCTTTAACCCCAAATTCATTTTGTTTTTGAGCTCAGAGTTTTTGTTCATTTTCTAATAATGATGATAAAGTGCATGCCACCTCAAACACCACAACTGACACATCCCACTTGCATGGCTCTCCCTGTCGTGTCTCCGGTCGTCCCTACAGCAACGTTCAGTACCATGAAGACTTACCAATATTAACCTTTACTGCTTTCATCCTGGCGTTCTGCCTTAATCATGAAAAAAAAAAAAAAACATTTAACATTCACGCAATAGTCTGTTTATTAGTTGTGAACCCGGGGAAAGTTCGCCCCCTGCAGGACCTCCGCGTAACACGCTGTGCTGCCCACTCATTCACAGACCCCTCACTGCAAAACCAAAGGTTCTGGGGAGGAATTGGCTAGCTCCTAATTTAATCTAGCTCCTCCTACATGGGACAGAGCAAAACTAAAGTCCAGGGGTTGGAGTTGGACCTGATCTAGCTCCTACCCCCCTCTGTGGGGTCAAACCAAAAGTCTAGGGGGTGGTGTCAGACCTGGTTCAGCTCCTCCCATCTGGGTGGAGTCAAATTGTAATGGGTGGAGAAAACTCCTTGTACTTCAGGCTGGATTGTTTTATGTTTTTCAGCATGTCATGTCTTAGGGTTTATGAGAGGACCTGGATCAGGTCCAGTCCCACCCCCTAGACCTTTGGTTATGCAGTCAGAACCGTCCCCATTCATCTGCATGCAGTCGTTCCATTTTGTCCACTCTTTTACCTGGTATCCTGTCCTATGCGCTGTGTTGTGCTCCTTGTCCTTCCTCCGTATTGTCTGTGTGTTTAGACAGAGGGAAACTCATTGGCGTTCTTTATTTCCTTACACACTCTTTCTGTTTCTTCCTTTACAGATTCACCCACGAGTGATTCTGCCAAGTCGAAGGTGAGTCCGATTTTGAACTCTCTCTTACACACAGCTTCCCTCTCGAGTTAAACACGAGCAGCTCTGACAGACGGATCAGAATCCATTGAGATGTGCTTCTGCATACATCACGCTTGCTAAGAGTCACGACTTCACGCTTGCTAATCGGTGTTTTTGCAGTCAGCGCTGCCGAGTACACCCTGCGTATCCGCGATCGGCTTTCGGTGGCTGTGTTTACATGCAGAGAGTTTCACAATCTGAATATTTCCTGGGCAGCGTGGAGACAATTTATATTTGTTTGCATGTCACGTGTAGGCCGACCCAAAGTTAGGCGCATACGTGGAGCCAGGTTAGCATAACCTAGGTTAGCCGTTGGAATAACACATGAGCCCAGTCAACACCTTCAGCTTTTAAGTCAGGTTTTAAAGAGGTATAAATTTCTCCATCATAGCAAAATGCCATGCGAGTATAATTCCTGGACAGACAGAGAGATGAAGAGTTTGTGAGCATGGTAAAGTTGCTTAACATTTTATATCTGAACAAAGATGGTTGTTGTTGAAAGCAGTATGAAAGGCACCCATTACGCATCCGGAAAGCAAATATGTCAGGTCTTTCGTCACCTACCAACACTGTGAACCACCATTTGGGAAGAACACAAGAAATAAAAGTTTTCACCCATTTTTTTTTTTTTCCCAGAATATTCTTCATCCATGTTGAATTTCTGGTGAATATTACAAATTGAACATTAGTTTTGAATCAATGCAAATATGCACCGATTTCAGTAGTGAGAGTTATCAGACACCAAGGATTTCCATAAGTCTTATATTTAATAGATTATAAAAAGAATAGCAACCCACCTTCTTCATCTGGAGAGAAATTTCATCTGGATCGGTGTTTTATTCCCACTGATCTCTCGGGCTGGTTATTGACAGATTGTTACGCTGCATGTAAACACAGATTATGGCGAATGGATGGTGTCACTGCTAGTGTTGCTGGTGTGCTTTATGAGCTCTGGCACTTCTTACTGAGACTCTTTTCTCTTTTGATTCTGTCTTTCTTTTACTTGAGGAGCAGGTGGAGTGGTGTTGCAATGGCCACAGCGGTTAGATCTTTGACTTCCTGCTCTTAATGCTGCTCTCAATGCTGTTGGTGCTTTCTCGTATGTTCTCCAATGTCAGTTATTCACCATCTATTTGTCTCTTCCTCCTCTCCTTGCTTTCCCTCTCTCTGTCTCTCTCTCTCTCTCTCTCTCTCTCTCTCAGGGTTCGTGGGGGTCTGGGAAGGACCAGTACAGCCGCGAACTGGTCTCCTCCATCTTTGCTGCAGCTAACCGCAAGCGCAAGAAGCCCAAAGAGAAGCTGCACATTAGCAGCTCCGATGATGACCTGGATGCTGTTTTTATTGAGAGCGAGCTGCAGAACCAGAAACGAACAGAGCAGGATATAGCAGGAGACTCACACGATGGGAAAGACTCGGAAAAAACGTACAAGTGGCGCAAAGAGCACAGGAACTCATTTTTCTTGAAGAAACCATCTCCCACCAAGATCTCCGAATCTCAAAAATACTCTACGCTGCCCAGTATCCGTCTCCGATCTCCAGCTCCTTCGAAAAGCACCACGTCTGAATCACCTTCTCAGGCTGAGGACCCAGGAACGTCCAGATCCAGGAATCGGTTGAGGATTTGGGACATGGTAGCACCCTCTGCCACAGATCTACCTCCATCCGGTCCTGTTGGAGGATCAGCCACGGCAGAGGTGAGCTCTATCACTTCAGATTACTCGACGACCTCATCCATGACGTTCCTGACGGGGGCGGAGTCGAGCATGCTCAGTGCGGATTTGCAGAGCCGGGGCGGAGACGAGGCTGACGATGAGCGTAGCGAACTGATCAGCGAGGGCCGGCACATGGAGACAGACAGCGAGACCGAGTTTCCCGTTTTTATCAGAGGCGCCACGACTCCTGTAACGCCATCCAAGATCGGCCCTGGAAGGGTCGATGACGCTCAGAAACTTTTACACCGCTACATCATGCCTTCACAAAGGCTGACCACGTTCAACACGTTGTCCAAGAGGCGGTCCTTGCAGCAGAAGACGGACAGCGAATCGTCATTAGAGGTCGGAAGCAGTCGAGAGGGTGAGCGGATAAGCCGGAGCGAACCGAGCCGTCTGTCTCGCGTTCTAGAAGCAGTGAAAAAAGGACGTTCGGTGGCTAGCCTCAGCTCCGCCTCTTCCTCCTCCCCGAGCCAGGCAGAACCATCGAAACGCCTGAGCATCACCGAGAGGCTGAGGTCCCACTTCCGCTTGTCTGCAGACGATATGTTCGGCATCGGAGGACAGAAAAATAGCAGGAAGAAAGAGAAAAGAGTGCGTCGGAGACACACTGTGGGCGGGCAGCGGGACTTTGGCGAGCTCGCAGTCATTAATGACTGGCGCGAACAGGGCGGTGCCGAGAAGGGGGCGGAGCTTTCAGACACCGACCGGCTCAAACTTCAAAGCTCGAGAGAGATTTCCATACGGGACTGGATCACCCGCGAGCGCTGGTGTCCTGGGACTTCGCGGGCCGGTTCACAGGGGTCAAAGGTGGTGATGGGGCCTGGCGAGGGTTCGAGTCATCCTGCGTCAGTGCCAAGTTGCCAGTCCAGCATGGATCAGTTGAATGGAGGGGAACCAAAGTGCAAAGGCAAAGCCAACCTGAACTCCGGCACTGACGCTCACCCACATAAACTTTCCGGCGCTCAAGTTATGCGCTCGCAGTTTTACCAATGTTTATAAAAATAAACATTGCATATGTGTGTGTGTGCGTGTGCGTAAGTGGATGTGTGAAACAAATGAACGAATGAATGAATCGATGTTCATAGAGGTACTGCACACTATTTTTTATCCTTTTAATCCCTTCTCCTCTTTTTAACAAAGTATATATAAATATATATATATATAAATTGTATATATCTATATGTGTATAGGCTCATAAGAGGACTAACTGGAGTGAAATGTATCAGATTTGAATTGTAATCTCAATTTTACGGATCAAAGTTGCTAAATCTTCCCTCATGTAGTGGGTCTGCCAAGGCACGTTCGGTGTCAGGTGTCGGCGTCTTTTCATGATTTTGCATTGGTGCTAATGTGGCTAACAAGTATGGAAGTCTCCCACGAATCCCCGATTACTAAAGTCGAAGCACGTGTAGGGATATTTACCTCCTGTAACGTGAGGAGTAGAAATAACCCGCGGTAATATATACCCTGTCTTGGGAAAGCTTGGCGTCTTTAGTCTCAAGTCCCTCCAGGAAGCACTCGCTCGTTTCTCCGACTGAAACGGAATTAAAAGCAAGTTTAAGATGCATAACAGTAAAATACAGAGATGTCAGAGAGACGTGTCAGGGAAGCGAAGTCTCCGGGGCGTTTTAGGTAACCTACTGAGTTCCTAGCATGTGTAGAACATGCGTACCTTCAGGTCATGCGCCATGTTAGCGATCAAAGGCAGGAACAAGCACTTATAATGAAGATCTAAACAATCAGAGCATTAAAATGAGGTCGATGGAGTACATGTGGAATATTTACTGTGTCCAGAAATCACGTCTCCTGTGTGAATTACTACAGACACCAACAACCCCCAACAAGACTGCTCAGGCAGGAGGTACCGTCTGAACAGGACTTAAACAGAAGAGACACATTCTGCTTTTCCAAAATGGCCGCCAAGATACTATTCCAGCTTTCCCCTACATGCTTAAGTGTAGTTCATGTTTATAGGGGACGTATAGCTCCAGGGTGGCCTAACCCTCGTCAGCATGGTCGTCAGTAGCTACAAACTGGAGGAGACTTTAGGTGACGGAGACGTCCGTGACTTGTTGGCTGCGTTTCCCAGCTCCGAAACTAAAGACGCAAATGTCCCAAAAACACATCTTGGTTGATCGACTGCATTTGAGGTTACGTTGAAATGGTTTACATTTGTTCTTGGGGTTTTTTTTTTTTTTTTCGGGGGGGGGAATGTTAGCGGACAGTACTGGAAAGGATGTCGTCCTGGTTGAGATGTTCTCCTGAAACCCCGGTAATATGAAACCACTCCTCAGTGCTAGAAGATAAAAAAGAAAAAAACATACAGTACAACCAATGTTGCTCTCTTACCGCCAGATTTCTTGATTATAAGTCATGTTTTTAGTCCTCCAGCATGTTCTTGTGCCCATTTGTGAGTGCGTTTATGGTTGACAATGCTACTCCAGCGGTTACAGTGAGGTCACATGAAGACGCGCGCCACTGTTTGTATAGAAAATCTCCCCAAAAATGAGCAAAATCAAACATTTACGGGAAATGATATCATTTTAGTAAGGGTAAGGACTTGCGAAGGAATCATTGTAAGGGCAACACTAACCCTACGTTCACACTGGCAAGTGTGGAGCTTGGCGCTTGGAGCTTGTGGGCGTGGCCTGTCCAGCATTTATTTTTATTTTTCGTTTTCGTGAGAAATGTCCTTAGCTATACATAGCTTCTAGACCTGACTAGCTAAAAAAAAAAACCAACAACTGAAATAATGTGCTAATCTGTGTGAAATCAGTTGTTTGACATGCTACATGCTACATGCTTAGCTTTATACAGATTAGATTAGCAAAGCAAGCTAGAACAACTGCTTTTTCCTTCGTAACGTGTTAATGTCTCTATAAAAACATCTAACGGGAGGTCATGTGACAGGAAAAGATGAACGTTTTTCTACCAGTTTTGTGTGTCAGACAGTAACCAGGAACTTACTGCAGGTAGGAAGTAAAGTCCCGAGTGGGGACCTGAAGAAACGTCACACCACACGTGCCATGTGATTGCGTTGCGTACGTATGTAGGAACTGAACGATTGCTTGTATCTTGTAAATGTGAACGTAGGGTCATGGGACACACACTAAACTAGATTTTAACAGTGGGGGAGTTTGAAGGAAAAACATTAACGTGAAAAAAAAAAAGCCGTAAAATATACATGTTATTTCTGTACTTGAGTTTTCTTTTCGATTTTTCTGAAGGTAAAGTCCAGGTCAGGACTTGTTCTCTGTTCTGTGTGCTGTGGGATGATTTTTGTTTTTTACAGTGCAATGAAGCAACCAAGCGTCACAAAGTGACGACGCGAGAATGAAGTCAATTTATATATATATATAGATATATATAGGAATATAAAAAATTCAAAGCCTTTTTACTGGTACTGCAGGAAGTGCTAAGCATTAAAGTCACACTTTAAAGTCATGTCTGTCTGTAATGAAGTGCCTCGTACAGCTGATCTCTGGAACAGGAACTTATTTTCTTTTAGATAAGTGTTGCGAATTTTTATCACCAAACTCCAAATGTGATCTACGTTTTTTTGTACGGAACAATGTGACCGCAAAACCAGTGCTTCCAGTCTTAAATCCGCTTTCGTTCTGTTACTGGTCCATTATATATTTTTACATGCACATGTTGATATATTGAGATGGTATTGTCTGGGTCTGAGGCTGGACAGGTTGAGGAAGTGTGTGTGTGTGTGTGTGTGTGTGTGTGTGTGTGTGCATGACATAAACAGATGCATGTGTCATGACCAAAATGCTAAAAAAAAAAAAAAACATGAGAGAAGGTTAAAAACACTGGAAATAAATTGTCTTTTTTGAGACCGGGTCTTGTTTTTGTTGTTTCTTGTTTAAAAGCTAAAATTCAGTGTGTTGGCACAGCTGTACCTGCTGATGCAGTTTAAAGTGACTCAGATCAGTTTAACAGCTGGCCATGAGTTATCATTACAAGAGAATAAGACAACTAAGGAGGGAGCATTGTGCCCCTAGTGGTGTGGAGACTGTGTATATGTAGATGTGTAGATGTGCCCTCCTGGCCATGGTTACCAAGTTGTGGCCACTTCTTAATGATCTTATTATCTCCGGTTACCAAGTTGTGGCCATTGCTCAATTATCTTATTTTCAATGTCAAGGTGACTCTTTAATTGTCTTGTTCACCCCAGTTACCATGTTTTTACCATGCCAATCCTTAATTATCTCATTCACTCATTACCAAGTCATGGCCACTTACTAAGTTTCTGGGTTTCTCCGATTACCTAGTTGCGGCACTGTTTAAATATCTTGCTTTCTGTAGTTACCAAGTCTTGGCCACTGTTTAATTACCTTGCTTGCTTAAGTTAGACAGTCATGGCCACTCCTTATCTATCTTATCTCTCTGTCTATCTACCTATCAATCTTTCTCATTATCAGATCATAGGCACTCCTTAATTATGTCATTCACTAATTACCAGGTTGTGCAGGTTTATTTATCTTGTTCTCTGAGGTTATCATGTCATGCGCCCTCTTTAATTTCCTCATTCTCTCCAGTAACCAAGTTGTGGCCACTTCTTAATTATCTTGTAATCCCCAGTTACAAGGTTGTTGCCAATTCTTAATGATCTCGTTCACTTGTTACCAGATCGTAACCACTGCTTAATTTTCTCACTCACTCGTTTTAACAAGTTATGGCCACTCCTTAATCATCTTATTCTCTCCAGTAACCAAGTTGTTGCCAATCTTTAACTATCTCATTCATTGCCAAATTATGGCCACTCCTTAATTATCTCTTTTTCTTGTTGCCAAGTTATGGCCACTTATTTTTTATATCATTAACTTGTTAATAAATCATAGCCATTCCTTAATTATCTCATCCATTCATGTTACAAAGTCATGGCCACACCTTAATTATCTCCATCACTCATTACCAAGTCATGGCCTCTCTAATTTTCTCCTTCACTTGTTACGCACTTATGATCACTTTTTAATGATCTCATTCTCTGTAGTCGTGACTACTCCTTACTTATCTTGTTCAGTCATGTTACCAAGCCTTGGCCATGCTTTAATTATCTCATTCACTTTTGTTACCAAGACATAGCCAATCCTTTTTTATCTCGTTTTTTCTCCAGTTAGCAAGTCATGGTATTAAATTGTTGCCACGCCTTAATACTCTCATCACCTTTTGTTACCAAGTCATGGCCACTCATTAATTATATTGTTCCCTCATGTATGGAACTCATACCCACCCTTGTGTATCTGTTCCCATCTTGTCACTATGCTTCGCAGATGATCTGTTTAAAATGGGGCTTATTGGTTTTGTTCATATAAACCTCGGGTAATTAAAATATCTTAAAATGACATCATCATGTTCCCCATCCGTCCATGGGCAGCAGGAGATCAGCAGGTACACTTCTCTGTTGGACCTGAAAGTTCTTATTGTTGCTGTTATTACACTTAGAAACCTTCACACTTAAACATTTTTAGATTTTAATATAAAGGGATTCTGGTGCTCCTGTTGTGGGTTGGTGCTGTATTTTCGGTACACTTGTGAGAAATTAGCAGTTGTGTCCATCGGTGTGACCTTCAACTCATTCCACTTTCGATGAAACTGTCTTCCAAGAGACTTGAGACATGTAAATAACTGTAATACGTCACATTTGATCAACAACAACCAAAAATAAACATTAGCGGATATATAAACTCATCAGGAAGTAACTGTAATAACTCTTATTTACTTTTTTCAGGTGACAAGAACAAACTTAAATATGAAAGCAAACTCATCTGGCACGGTGTACAATTGGCATCTGCGGACATAAAAAGATTCAAGAAAAAAAAGGAAAAAAAAAAACACCACCGAGTTAGTGATATTAGTGTGTACAGGGGCTAATCAGAGCTCCAGGAAATAAAAGACTCCCCAAAAAAAAAAAAACAAATATTTGACACAGTCCCGGGGAGCCAGTCGCCGAGTCTGATAATAACCACCTTAATAAAGTGCTTTCTCCAAAAATTACACAATTACAAGAAATCTGTGGAGCGGTCTATAGGTACAACCATGAGGATGGAATAATAATAATAATAATAATAATAATAATAATAATAATAATAAAATGAGGATAGAAGGGAAAAGTTCAGGCACAAGCTGAGCGCTCCTCTCTTTCTTTTGGGCTCGTTCACTTTTTGAAAGGCGTCAGTCGGCCGATGTTGTGCCAGAAGTTGGAGCTCTTGCGTTTGGGCTCGGCCAGCATGAAGACCTGCTGCTGCGGGAGGCTGGTGGGGAGCGTCGGGTGTTTCTGCCGCAGCAGGAAGTCATAGTAGGGCCTGGTCACGGCTGAGAGGAGAGAAACACAATCTGAGGATTCAGGAGTCTAGACTAGGGATTACTCCATGTTTCTCAGATAGATAGTCTGTTATAGCTGATGATGACTAATACACATGCAAACACACACACACACACACACACACACACACACACACACACACACACTTGGCCATTAAAGACATGAACATAGTGATGTCCACAGAGAGGAACATAGCCAGTTATCCAACATCTGAATTTAAATGGAAAGATCTGAATTTGCCTGTTCTGAATGTGCATCGTATCATATCTGTGATTGGAGTTTGTGGTTTGTGAAAGAACAATCTAAAATCTGAAACTGAAATTTCACGATTAAAGGTGCAGCCTTCGATTTTGGAGAAAGATGGTTGATATCTGAATCCAACAGCCAAACAAATACACACCTCCCTTCAGTGCACCTTCACAAGCTCCACCCCCAAATTCACAGACATGCATTGTCAAGGAAAAACATGAACAACAATACCCCCAAACTCCCCCCACTTTCCTCCTCATCTGTGAAATATGGAATATGCTAGCTGTTGCTGATTGGCTGGAATACGCCCCCTGTTGCTGATTGGCTGGAATACACCACCTGTTGCTGATTGGTTGGAATATGCCACATTTTCCTGATTGGCCAGAATACACCCCTGTTGCTGATTGGCCAAAATACGCCGCTTGTTGCTGATTGGTCAGAATACGCCACCTGTTGCTGATTGGCCAAAATACGCCGCCTGTTGCTGATTGGCCAGAATACGCCGCCTGTTGCTGATTGGCCAGAATACGCCCCTGTTGCTAACTGGCCAAAATACGCCGCCTGTTGCTGATTGGCCAGAATACGCCGCCTGTTGCTGATTGGCCAAAATACGCCGCCTGTTGCTGATTGGCCAGAATACGCCCCTGTTACTGATTGGCCAAAATACGCTGCCTGTTGCTGATTGGCCAGAATACACCCCTGTTGCTAACTGGCCAAAATACGCCGCCTGTTGCTGATTGGCCAGAATACGCCCCTGTTGCTGATTGGCCAAAATACGCCGCTTGTTACTGATTTGCCAGAATACACCCCTGTTGCTGATTGGCCGGAATACACCCCATTGCTGATTGGCCAGAATATGCCCCCTGTTGCTGATTGGCTGGAATAGTGTTGTGCAGCTCAGTCTGAGACACTTTTTTTGTTTGCCCGTTTACAGAGTCAGGGCTGTGTACGAGCACCAGGTTTTCTTTTTGTTCAGCACACACATGGAACCGACACCTAGCAGACCATGAGGAGATATTTGTGGAATTTGACAAAAAGTGTACGGGATTAGAAGTGATGGCTGCACCTTTAATGGTGTGCAGTTCTCCATTTAATATTTAAAATGAAGTACGTGTGTAATCAAATTGTAAAAAGCAACCCTACTAATGTACTTTTTAGGCTCACTTTCATAATAACATCAGAGTAACTCAGCTGAAAGGAGTAAATATCTTCATCTAAAATCTTAAATAAGATTGATTTGGAGACATGATCTGTGGCCTACTGCTTTTACCTGCAGTTTTTCCTGATACACACACATAAATTTGTCAGCATTTCTAAAAAAAAAAAAAATAATAATAATAATAATACTAAAAATACTCTGTCACTGCTTAATATCATAAGCTACATAAGCCAGCCGCAGACACCACACAAGTCACAGCTGTCTGACTCTTATCTGATTATCTTACTCACAGGATCTACTCGATTCAGCGATGACTGGACACTCATCATAAAATGAACACACACGCGTATGAATGGAGCTTATACAGTATTTAAACTTGGCCTAGTCACACAGAGAGCCGCTGAATAACATGATAATCAGAGAAGCGGACCTTTGGGCTTGCCAGCTGGATGGCTTTTACAGGCGTTGAGCATGGCCTGTTTCTTCTGCACCTCAGTGATGGAAAACCCTGCAGTGATCAACAGGAGAGGAGAAGAGAGTCACGTTAGTGCTTTTTGACTCCACAGGCACTTAAATTCTGGACTCTGATTGGTCAGAAGGTGTCGATCAATTTTCTAACACGTAGTCCAGCTGCAATGACAGGATTATGGTAATGCACTCGTTCTTATGAGTTATCGTTTCTATAGTAACAGCTCATTCCTAAATAAACAGATTAAAGTTAGCGTGGTGTGGTGAAGTTGTCTCCAGGGTTAGGAGGTGTTTATGTAACAGTTAGGGAAGGAGTCTCCAGTGTCAGAATTAAAGTTGTATCTTTAACAGGAACTTGTTTCGTGGGCTTTTCACAACATTAAACATTAAACTTTAAAAAGAAATAAAAAAGTATGTCATGCTTTAATTCACCTAATTAAGCTGGCTCCTGTTTAGAAAACTGTATTTGCTGAACTACAACTATTTTTTTAAAATGTTTATCAGCTACAGCATTTTTCATACTCAGTGTGTGCGTGCATGCGTGCGTGTGTGTGTGTGTGTGTGTGTGTGTGTGTGTGTAACCTGTTTCTCGGTCATGCTGCACTTGCTCTCTTTCGTCCCTGAAGGCTCGGAGCCAGCGCTGTTTCTGTTCAGGTTTTTTAGCACACAGGAGATGAACCTCGTCTCCACTGAGTGAGCGGAGCTTCACGGCGTTCTTCACACTCGCGTTCAGCTCCCTGTCCTTCCCGTCCTCCACATCCAACACCTCCATCTGATCCATGTCCATCCTGCCCTTGTAGTACAGGATGTCCCTGCGCAATAAATCCTGAACCAACAGCAAGAAAAATATAGGAGCATGAAGTGAGCGTCAGAGACAGAATTCAACAGTAATGATCTTACACAGAGGTAAGGCAAGAAGGAAAAATAAACCAAAAAAAAAACCACACTTTACTCCAAAAATGCTCGGTTCATTCTGCCATATAAATATTATGTCTATCAAATACGCATGTTGATTACTTTCCTCTAGAAGAATGTCCCACAAGTTGTTGTTGTTTTTTTTTTGCACTAGACCTTTTCATTTGTTTTCATTAGCATTTATTGCATGCCTTTTTATCATAAGTATGTAGATACTGTTGGAATTTGTGAATTTACCTTCAGGATGAATAAAATATCTATCTATCCATCCATCCATCCATCCACCCATCCATCCATATTTCTATCTAATTGTGCAAAATGTCCTGGGAGATTAGATATTAATAGATATAAATAATACAATACTGTTGTTGACTATTTCTAGACATTATAATAATGTTTTTACAGCACGGGAACACACATTTATTACTTATTTTATTTAGCATTACTAGCTGCAGTTCACTCCTTGACCACCAGATGTCACTAAAGTGCACACCGCTTAAAAGCTTGGCTTAATAACCAGTTTTTCAACACAGTGAGGAAGAAAGCTTTATGGCTTCAGAAAGCCTTGTTTGATCATTTCTGAAGTTGAACTAAAACTTTAATATATATATATATTTTTTGTGATTTTGTTAGATTTGACAGCTATGATGATGTAGTGCTAACTGAAAGTCTTGAAATGCTTCCAACATGGAGTAAGGGGTTGGGGTTGGGGTTGGAGTTAACCCTCATAAGTCATCTACAGAAGCTGGAAATTCACCCACGAGCTGAATCAAGAGATTTAGAGTGTGACGCTTGACAGAATTTACGCTGTGGTTTAATGTGGCGTGACGGAGCGTGTCTCTCACCTTTTTACAGTACACCATCTGGTGGTTGAAAAGAAAAAACATGCGCTGCTGGCTCTTGGCATGAGGTGGAGAGATCTTTGTGAGCTCTCCAGAGTAGATCAGGTCTGAGCTCCTGCTGAGGATGTCTTCACCCTGACGCACACACACAAACAATAATTTATACACATAACACACGCAACACTGTTGAATTCTGCTTGGTCAGAAGGTGTTGATTACAGGAGGTGTTCCACAACATTACAATGATAATTATAACTATAACCTTCAGGAAGTATAAACAGATCCAAATTTTGATATTAATGCTAGTGCATTACTAAATTAAAAACTGTAATCATTGGCAAATTGATGTGTTTTAAGAGAAGCTTGAGGACATGATTTATTAGGGGAAATAATCAGTTTTAAGAGGTAACTGTAACTCCACCTAGGTCATACTTTTATTTGTTTCATAAAGCATAATTAAGTGATTAATGCAAGTTTCTGGGTTTTTTTTCTTTCTTTCTTTTCAGCATCTTTAAAAATTCGAGGAGCTATTCATTAATAAACATGAACGTGCTAATTTATAAACGTCCTTCTGCCAGTTGTATTAACTAGCCTGGTTCAGACTCTACATTTATCTCTCAGTCATGATTTTACTTTGTTAATTTCTCTTTTTATTTATTTACCGGCACCAGAACCTGATAAGTCCTATGGCTAAATGTTCCCAGGTTCAAGGTTCAAAGCCATGGTGCTTACTGGATTTATCCACATCACTAATTGAGCTCATACGTAGCCCCGCCCCTGAATCCACTGAATATACGAGGAAGTACTGATGAAATTTCTGTTTTATTTTCAGGTTTTGACATCATAAATAACATGAATATGAATATTATAATCACCTCCCAGTCCTCGATGGAGCTCTGCCACTGAGCGATCTTATCCACGTTCTCCAGACGCCGTTTTCTCTCGTTAATCAGCCTGGCCACGTTCTTCATCCCATTTAACGCTGCCTCCACGTCTTTGTAATCCCTGAGAAAAGACAAAATCATCATGATGCAGCAAAAAACAATGCTTATTCAAAGCAGTTTCCCTATTCATTGAAACAAACATACTGGAAGTGGCTTTTTTGAGTCAAATGATTTCATTTTTTCCTTCTGTGCTGTCGATAATACTATACGACAAGTCACGTAGATATACATGTAGAAGTTTGGATAAACATTAAGAAGGAACAGAAAATCCAACACTCATCCCTCATTAAGAAGTCACAACTGTCATAAATTACATGACTGATTGCTCACTTCACAAATCATCAACGAATGAATTCATTCAAGATTTATTCCCAGGAATGTGTGTAAGGGACAAATGTTTCTTCCATCCATCCATCCCTCCATCCATCCATGCATCCATCTATTATCTTTGCTGCTTATCGGTCAGTGTTGTGGGGCAGTTGGCATTGGGAACACCCCATGGGGGTTACAAGTCGACTGCAGGGCTAACACAGAGATGAAGAACCATTCACATTCACATTCACACCTACTGGCATTATAGCGTAGCAGGTTGACCTAATCTTCATGTCTTTGGACTGTTGGAGCACCCAGAGGAAACCCATGCAAACACAGGTAGAACTTACAAACTCCTGACAGAACCCAGAAGATTCTTGCTGTGAGGTGACACGGTTAACCCCTGCACCACCGGGCCATCCTGAAAAACTTCCGAAATGCCCAATGTGCTTGTGCTGACATATGAGATAATCTGATATTTCCTGCATACCTGTGCTGGGGGTTGGTGTACTTCAGCAACTCGGCCAGCTGCAGTGGGTACTTGCAGATCTTCTGGACGGGAGTGAGGAGGAAACCATCCAGAGAAATGTCGATCATCTTCTGCAGCAGACGGCAGGCCTCGAAGAAGAACACGTACTTGTTGAGCTTCATAAGCTTGGAGAGCTGGACGCAGGCATTCGGGTGGTTGTTACAGTACTCCGAGTAGATCTGGAAATCTGTTTGCTAGAAAGCCACGAAAACAAGATGACAGTGGAGATTAATGACAACAAAAAAGGACAGCGATGAGAACAAAAGCATCGGTGACGTGTGACAAGAATTCAATAACAACTGGCTTTAAATGATTTCTTTGAACTGTTCTGTTTTCTGGGGAAGAATGATTGTACAGCACCTGTCTTTAACAACAAGACTTAATCAACAAAAATTGGGTTTTGGGGTTTTTGGAAATCATCACAGGGTCAAACATATCCACACAGCACAACTAATATTTGATAAAATGTCCCTTAGCAAGTTTCACCTTGACCAGATGCTTTTGGTATCCATTGTCAAGCTTGTGCAGAATTCTGTTTGGATATTTGGTCACCCTTTGTGGCAAAATTGGTGGAGGTCAATTAAATGTGTGTGTTTTGTGCACAGACCTGACTTTTACTTACAGTCCACAAATTTTTGACAGGGTTGAGGTCAGGACTTTTTATGCTTTTATGCTTAACATGAGTCTGCTTTATCCATTCCTCACCCAGCTCTGATGTGTGTTTGGGCTCAGGGTCCTGTTAGAACACCCAACTGTGTCCAAGTTTCAGCAGTCTAACTGATGGTTTGAGGTTCTTCTGAAGAATTGTGAGGTTCTTCAGTATTTCATCCACTTTGTACAAGGCAGCAGTTCCACTGGCAGCAAAGCAGCTCCAGATCATGATGCTACCACCACCATGCTTCACAGCTGCTACAGTGTTCTTCTGAACCTCTGCTCATTGTGGACAAACAGCTCAAGCTTTGTTTCATCTGACCATAAGACATTCCTCCAGAAGACTGTTTCTTTGTCCATGTAATTAGCTGCAAAATTTAGTCCAGCTTGAAGGTGTGGATTTTGGAGGAGGAGCTTCTTTCTTGGATGGTAGCCTCAAAGTGCATCAAGTGATGTAGTTACTCTCTTGACTGCAGATAGTGTTCCAGCAGCTTCCAGTTCATGGTAGGTCTGTGCCTTGATGGTTCCTGTTTTGTTTCTGGCCATCTGAACTGATTTCCTCTCAGCTGAGGAGACAGTTTGGGTCTTCTTCCAGACCTTGGCAAAGATGCTCCACCTCCCATTAACTTGTACTTATCAAACAAACCCTTTTTATGCTGTGCACAGAGAAGCTACCAGCTGTAGCCAATCATGATGATGAACTAACAGGAAGTTAACTGGCGTTGGTCTCGGAAAGTTAAAAGACATTTTGGAACTTTCAGCACCACTGAATTATTAATCTAAGCAGGTGTATGGTTTTTTTTGACACTGTGTTAATTTCATAAAACCCCCAAAATAAATTATTAAACAAATTATTTTCCTTTTCATTAAAGATGTGTGCTCAACAGTTATTCTTTACAGAAAAGGAACTGTTCAGCAAATCACTGACAGCCCAATGTTGCTCGGGCATCCATGTCCATGCTGACTGTATGTAAACTTCTGACTGAAACTCTATTGGATCAGATGAACTCATGAATCCATGTGATCAGTGATGCCAAAAGTAGGACTCCATTACTGATCAAAAACATCAAAGGTGGCATGCTTCCATTGACCAGAGACATCAAAGCCAAAATTCCACTGCCCAAGGATCAAGGATACCATGTGTAGGATGCCATCGTCAAAGGCATCATCGGTACAATTTCATCATTGATCAATGACATCAAAGGTTAGACGCCATTTCTGATGGAAGACATCACAATTATGACGTCTCAGTGATCAAGAACATTAAGCGCAGCTAACAGATCATCCCTGATCAAGGACATCAAACGTAAGATCCCATCTTTGTCGATAAGCAAAGCTAGTTCTGGTAATAGAACATCAAAGGCAAGATAATACCGGTGATTAATGATATCAAAGAAAATATACTAGACCGAGGAAAAGCAGAAGACATAGGTCTAACAAATGACACTGTGGCAAAAATAAACACACTTCTCATCATCCTCACGTTTTGCTCTGGTTGCCGCACTGGCAGATGGTGCCATAAAATAGGTTAGACTTGCTTAGTCTAGTTTAATTATGCTTGTTAGATGATTATTACATGAGGATGACATGAGTTCTGTAAGTGTCTATGGATTAAAGCAAACTACAGCATGAGGAAGCGTTCAATTCGAACACGAAGCCCATTTTTGAACGTACATGCTCTAAGAAGCAGGAGCCAATTTCGCTGAGATGAGGCTCGTCCTTGTTGAACCTCTTCTCTAGACATTTCAGGAACTTCTTCTGGAACCGATAGATGTCCTCGATGTTTCCAAAGATGGTGCACAGCTGCTCTTCTGTGAACATGTCCATGCGTTTCCGGCACTGTTTGATGTAACCCTGCAAAAAGCACAGAGGGTCAAACAGAGGTCATTATGTTGGATCATTTAGGGTCAGATGAGTTCAGCAAAGTTCATGTGAACAGTACAAGATCTAAAAACAGGACAGGGCATCAATAAAAAGACCAATCGCTGGCAGTCACTAGTGACATCCATCCCAGCCAATGAGGGTTCGAATGGGATTTAAACTCAATCACCAGTAAAAGAAGAGAACTGTTGGAAGTGGTTGTTCAGTGGTAGCATAAAGTTTCATGTTTAGAGACAGTGGGTGGATGCGAGTTCTAATCCCACTAGCTGTAAGAGAGCCAGTGGCCAGTTAGCTTAAAAGCCTTTAAATAAAGCCATTAACCGTCAATTGCTTCAATTGCTTCTAGCACCATGAATGGTTCTTTGGTTTATCTGTCTGGGGGATCCATTAGAACTCAACAACCTTTTAAACAAGGTTCCAAGTCTAACCCTTAAGGGGAAGCCATGAATTTGATTCTCCTCAACTTGCTGAATAAACATGTAGTTTCACTGATTAATCTGACCTCACAGATGTCCTTCAGGTGTTTGATGTAATCCCTCTCCGTGCTCATGATCTCATTGATGACGTTGGTCCTCATCTGCTCTTTGCAGGGCAGGCCAGGTCCGAGGAGAACCCCAGAGCTCTGCTCCTCCTGAGCCTCCTCCAGCTGTGCCAGATAATCCTCCATCGGCTCATCCTGGTTTACACGCAACTGAGAGAGGACAGGGACTGTCAAGCAGGGTCCAACCAGCCTTTTCAACCAAAGAAGACTGATTGATTCTTTTTAAAGTGAACACAGGAATCAGTTTGAGGTCACATTTTGGTTACATCAATGCTTCAATACTGTTATGATTATCATGGCTGTAATATACATTTTTAATCACTATTAGAAACCTAAACCTAAACAGAACACAAGGCTTGAGTAGTAAATTGAAAATGAATGCTGGAAAAGTCCTCACTCTGACAAAGCTGGCTGGGAACCAGCCTTCACTGTCCAGGATGCGTCCCCACCACCACTCCTTGTTTGTGGCATCCACTACTTCGATGACATCTCCAGCCTTGAAGCCAAGCTCCTGATCGTCCATGGTGACGTGATCCCATAATGCCTCGGCGTACACCACGCTGCCATCGCTGATCAGCTGCACGTAGCACAGGAGAGAATCACAGGTTTGGCTTTATGTGCTCAATAGGTACATGCCAACAATGTCCTATACATACAGAAATACAGTCGTGGTCAAAAGTTTACATACAGTTGTAAAGAACATAATATCATGGCTCTCTTGAGTTTCCCGTTACTTCTACAGCTCTGATTTTTCTCTGATAGAGTGAAACGCTCACAAACGCTACAATGGGAAAGTCAAAGGAGCTCAGCATGGATCTGAAAAAGGGAATTATTGACTTGAACAAGTCAGG
>JAQMCW010000032.1:27973335-27986648 GCA_030068335.1 Chrysichthys cranchii | reverse complement strand
ACACATATATATATATATATATATATATATATATATATATATATACATACATACAATGTATAGTTTATTATTTATTCCTGTTCCTCAGCTGGTGTCTGAGCAGGGCTGCTGAATCAGATTTTCCACTCTGCTGCTGTTTTTTCCACAAAGGATTCCCAGCTAGGAAAAGAGCCTGTGATAAGAGAGTTTACACAGCTGTGTTGTGGAGGAAACTGCACACTGATCTGTTCTGTAGAAAGAAATACGAATGCATGCTAGCTGGTAGGAGAAACAATTTGAATTCCAAGTTGAACTCGGGTTTGTTTACACCGCCCTACACTAAGGCATGGTCTGCACAGGATTGGAGTTGTTATAGCTCTTCTGTTCTCATAATGTTTTACTGATGTTTTGAATGTTGATGGAAAACACCAAGATGTTGGATACGAAATAAAAAAAATGTCACTACGTTGCCGGTTGATTCGTTACTAGACTGGTGTACATCATAAACTTGCAATTTAGAACAGATCCTTTTGTGTATTATATCCATTTCATAAGGTGCATGAGGATAATGTAATAATCTGGTAATTCAGTGTATATGTTAGTATTTCCTCAAAGCTCCTTATCAGCATTACTCATGAACTGCTTTCTGTGGTTTCCTTTTAGAAATCTTTATTAAACATGTCAGTTTGAAGCTCCCACGCGTTGTTGCACGGCACATATCCAATCAGTTCTGTGAGCACTGACAGATCATTTGGAAACGTCTTGGGCAAAACCCACCCAGCTGGAACTTTAGGTCCTGAGCCAGTGATAAATTAACTAGTGGCAAAAGTTGGGTAGCTTGTTATTTTGCGTATTGACTCTGCATTTTAGTGTACACAATGCTATGAGTTAGCACACCAAAAGAAGAGTCTTTTCCCCTAAATAAACATGGCGGATGCACCAATTGAAGTATGACTTGTATGTTGGACAATGCAATATTAACAGACCTCTTGGAATCTCCACTCCTTCAAGCCATCTCACAATATTATGGGTTGGGTTAAAAGCATGCTTTCTGGGATGAACACTAAACAGTTGGGTTGGTTACCTAAAAGCATTACAAATTCATGACCATCTCAACTTGGAGAGGTTCAATGTGACGCTCGGTTTCTAACTTAATGAACAACTTAACGTGCTGCAATGCTGTTTAGGCAAATTTAACGCTGATTTGTGAACGGACTAGATTAAAAATCTACTGCATTTTAGTTTTTTGTTTTTGTTTTGTTTTTTACTGTGTACTGTATGTTCTTAGTGTTAAAGTTGAAATTATGGATGCTCCAAAATTCTTGGCTCCAAAGTTCTAACAACTGTCAGCCTCCCAAAGTTCCTTGGCCCAAAGATTTTTCCCAATGGCTGAACTTGACACTTTAGCATCCATCTAAAGTTTACCATAAACTGTACTATAGCCATTGAGGACTGGGGTCTTTTATAGACTTGTACATGCTTTAGTACTGTTCCTCTTCATATGATACCAGATAAAGCTGTAGTGTGGCCTGGTTCTGAAGAGCGTGGGTGTGTGTGTCCGTGTATATGTGTGTAATATCTGTCCTGTTTCCAGGAACCGCCACCGCCGCTGAGGACGTGTGTGGATTCTGATTAAGCGAGTTTGCAGTTTCGCTCCCCCAAAGTGAGCTGGCTGTGGCTGGGATGTTCGCCAGCGGGATGCTGCAGCAAAGCAGTCTGGGAAACAAGCGCTCATATGTGGGCATTACGCGACTCTCCAGCTCACAATTCTTTCCCCTGGGTTCAGGATCGGGTTCCAGATCTGGCTCGATTAAGGGCGACTCTCTGAGCTGTATCAGCTCCGATCCGGAATACATCATGCAGCTTGTCAGCGATGTACGGAAATTTGCTGATGTGCTTCTTCGCCTCAAGGAAGCGTTTAACTCCAAAGGTGAGCTGCTGTCTGCAGGATTTCACTGTGTGCTTACATTGAGTAAGAAACCTCCGGAGTTCTTAGTCTCAGAATTCTGGTGGTTTTAGTCCCAAAGGTATAACAAGTTATAATTGTGAGTTCAGAAGTTATCAGCGTGGCAGGATCTCCAGTGCCCCTAATCCCAAGGTTATTTCATGGGTCTAAATTGCTTCCTTCAGAAAAAAAAACCCAAAAAAACAAAAATAGTTGACCCTCACAGTTCTCAGTTCCTAGATTGAAACAATGGTCATAGCGGAAACGTTTCTTGTTTCCAATGTTATAAAATCAATTTTAAGCATGACAAGTTCTCAGACCCAGGATCATACAATTGGGTGAAACCTTATTGGTCAGAGTGTGACAGTGATTAGAATGCTGAAAGATCCAAGTCCCTCATTTCCACAATGGTTGGAGTTCAAATTCTTGGTCCCAGTATTCAAATAAGGCATTCTCAGTGTTCTCAGTCTCAAAGTTTCCACAACAGTTGAACACTTAAAGTTTCATAATCATCGAGACTCCGACATTCTCAGTCTCAAAGCTATAAAATCGCTTGGATCCTTAATGTCAGTCCAGAAGTAATTACAGTGCTTGATCTAAAGTTCTCATTTCTAAAGTTAGAATAAGGCTTGTACCTCCAAAATTATGGGTCACAAAGATTGAACAGTGGTTGCAACCCTAAAGTTCTTTATAACTTTGGTTTGACCCCTCAGTGTTCTCAGTCTGAAATCAATTAGTCATAGATTCAAAGTTCTCACTTCTGAAGTTATATCAGTGGGTATAATTAAGATTCTTCATCCCAAATGTCTAATAATCACTGGGCCCGCATAGTTCCGAGACTATTCACAGTTGCTGAGCCATCAAAGTTAGTACAGAGGTCAAACCCCTGAGAACCTCTTACAGTTCCCATCCAGAATTATTACAAAATAGATTTCATTTCAAAGTTATAATAATGGGTGTTATTGGTCCAAATGCTCTGGCAATGTTTGGACCCCCAAAGGTCTCAGCCACAATATTTACAATGGCTGAACCTTCAAAGATATTACAGTGGTTCCGTTATTTAAAAAGCTCAGTCTGAAAGTTATGATCATGGTTGAGACCTCAGATTTCTCCATCTCAAAACTATAAAATGGACTGGACTGGTATAGTTCTTAGTCCACTGGTAATTACAGTGCTTGAAGATGCAAAGTTTGAATTTCTGATGTATTAGACCAATGTACCCTCAATGTTCTCAGTTGAACCAAAATTGGTTGAACCTCCATTAGTGTCAGTGTTAAATTTGATAAAACGTATTACTATGCTCGAAGGTCTAGGATTCTCATATCCAAAGTCATAGTAATCACAGTATGTCCAAAATTATAGGTCTCAAAGTTTTACCAATGGTAGGACCCCCAGTGTTCTCAGTCTCAAAGTTTTCACAATGGCTAAACCCTCAACGTTATTACAGCGGTCAATACCACAATATCCGTATTCTCACGGTTATAGTAAGTTTTCAGACTTCAAAGTTCTCAATCCCAAAGCTGTAAAATGGATTGTACCACCAACATTCTCAATGGTAAAGTAATTACAATGGTTTACAAACCAAAGTTCCAAGTATCCAAAGTATAACAATGGTGGTAGCTCCAAAATGACCACCAGTGTTCTCAGTCCCAAAGTTTGCCTCTGAGTTATTATAGTGGTCCAATCTCTAAAGGTATAATAAAACCAGAATCATGGTTATTCTACAAATGTTAACGTTAACACAATGATTGTAACCATAATTTATCTGTTCGTAAGCTGTAATATTGAATGCCATCAGTCTGAAAGAAACTAAAATGACTGATGATTCATTATGAAGTTATAACAATGGCGAAAGCTTCTTGATCCAAAAGTTTTCACAGTGGCTAAACCCTCAAAAGTTATTACAGAGGTCGGTCAAACCCCTAAAGTGCACATTCTGAAACGTTTTAATAAGGGCTGAGCCCTGAAAGTTCTCAGTCCTAAAGCTAAAATGGTTGGTTGAACCCTTATTGTTCTCAGCCCGAAAGTATTTACAGTATTTAAAGTTCTTATATCTGAAGTTAAAACAATGGAACTAGGGTGCAAACTCAATTCTCGGTCCCAAAGTTCTAACCAAGACTAAATCCCATTGTTATTGCAGTGGCCAAATGACTAAAATCCTCACTCGGACAGATATAATAAGGGTTGAAACCTCCCCAAAGTTCTCCTTCTCAGTCTTGTCAGTGAAACATAAAAGTGTCCCTTCAGGAGTTTGTTTAAATAGGCAACAGTTTTTGGTACCGTTTGCAAAAATCCCAAGATAAACTCAATCATGTTCAGGCAGATGTTGCCTTGTAACATTATTTTGTACCAAGCTGAAGGAGTCCCATGACGGTCTGAGTAAGACGATGGAAAGAAACATTTTGAGGTACCAGATTGAGGTAGAGCGGCGTTTTAAATTCGATACCGTAAAGCATTGTTTCTCAACCTTTTCTAGCTTGCGGCACCCTTTCCATAAATCTAAAATCCGAAGGCACCCCAAATGAAAAATTTCGTGTGGGGGGGGCTTGCGAGGTGTGGTGGCGTAAATTTTTCGTGCGATCGGGGGGGGGGGGGGGGTTTTGTTGACGTTTCTGCGGCACCCCGCTGCATAAAGCATAAAAACGACTAATGAATGTCCGTGGTAGGGACTTGCTCCCTGTTCTTTATACCGTAGCTCCTGTGAATTATTTGTTGGATGCCCTTGTGATGTGTTCAGCTCTCAGGTCATGCCGGATATCTTTGCCTTTGTCCGCACGGTCATCAACCTGCTGTATCTGTGCCTGTTTTGTGGGCAGATTTCAGAAAACATTGCGCAATTCACCGTGAAATTCGCTCAATATGGAAGAAATCGCAGATCATGTTGTTGGTTGTTCCTTTCTGTTTGTGATGTTTCAATACTATAGGCAAGCTTAACTCATGGGTTGGGTTGGCTTTTGGTGAGGTTGAGGCCTTTTTTGAGGTTTTTCTTTAAGTTCTATTTAGACAGAGGGAATGAGTGAGAGGGAAAGAGGTAGAAAAGGAAGGATAGTTGGAAATCCAAAGCCCAGGACTGCCAGAGACCCACTTTTAACTTTCAGATTCTCAGCTCTGCACTTGGTATAACTTTTAAGATCTTTCTGAATAAAAGAATCCACCAAATAGAAATGTAGAGAGGGACACACAGAGACCTGAAGCACTTCTTTCGGGATGGGAAACTCCAAATCTGTCGTTTCACTTCTACATGGCGGCTCCATATAAAGCTATAGGCTAATCCAGGCTCATGAGTAGAGTTTGGCATTGTGATGAATTACTCCAGGGGGAAAACGGGGCACGGCGGCATCTGATCTCGATATTTAAATAGTGAATTCCTGCATTGTGGGAGTACTCAGCGGGGAAAAAGACTTGAGAACAGTACACTACTCCATAATTAAATGCCGTTTTTTTCCCCTCCAATCCTTTTGCTAATCTCAAGTGAAGCGTTTGGAAACCTTTGGGGAAATGATGAAAGAGTGAGTGAAGATTAAGAGGGCGGCTGCTCTTGCGTGTGTGATTACTGCATTCCGGGTCCTGTGTGGTTCAGCTCGGCTTGGATCGGACCCAGCTCGCTAATCCTGACCCGAATACGCCGCTTCTCTTAACCCTGTAGTGGGGCCATTCATCTGGAGCATCTTTTAATAGCTGTCAAACGCTGGCATTTTGTTGTAAGCATCATGTGTTGCTCAGATTCTTCACTTCCTGTGTGTTTGAGGTCTCGGGGATTCTGCAGGAACGATGTTTCTGAAATTTCTGGCATTATACTTTCCCGTGGAATGATGTGATGATGGAATCTGTAAACCTGCACACGTGAGGAAACAGGAACAAATTTGAATTATCCTGCTATCCAGGAGAGAAATGTGATGGGTCATGTCTAGTCTCAGGGTTATAATCCATGTTTTACCATGCAAGCAGCACACACACACACACACACACACACACACACACACACACACACACACACACACACACACACACACACACACACAGTGGTTTATTCCATTCTTGATTCTGGTTCATGCTGGAAAAATCATCTCGAGCAAAGTTCCACTGTTCGTAGAGCAACATGTGGTTCGTGTTGACCTGAGTCGAAGGTAAGGGTTAAAGTCAGTGGTCTTGGTGGTGATGCCAGCTGGAGTCAGGAGGAATGTTGTCTTTTGTTGGCGAGTGCTTGACCCCCGCTCGGCCTGAAGAGCAGTTTGGAGAGCTAGCTGTGTGCGACTGCTACCTCTCACCACAAGTGTTGATACATTCCTCCACCCACTCCCTTGCTCTTTCTGAAATAAACCAAGATTTTTCACATAGTCGGAATATTTCAGGACGTGTCCCTGGTCCAAAATCTTTCTGTTTCAACACAAATCGTCTTTTTTTTAAGCACTAATGATTACCCTACATGAAAGTGTGATGCATGGAGCATATTCATCATCATTATGTAAAAAAAAAAAAAAAAGATAGTAGAATAGTAGAAGAGTAACTTGGTTTTTGCCTCTTTGTAGTCTGTCTAAACACAGGAAAGGGCAAATTTAGGGGAAAAGGGAGGCTAATTGGCCTGCAGGAAGGGAAACTCTACTCTGTGCGGTACTGGGTAGTGGATTACAGCCTCAGAGAGAGCTTTATCTCAGGGTCAGGGCTGAAATAAAGACTAATTCCTCAAAGAATGAACTGTGCCGATGACCCGTTCCGATCCGTGCTGCCAGACTTAACCTCGCTTCATTCACTCGGACCAGATTTGGGATTTGGACCTTCTGAAACTGATCAGGTGAAGATAAAAAGTGAGTGAGCAGGTTCTCGAGGGCAGGACAGAGACGTGTGCTGTGTCAAGTTAACACCGGGCGACATTAATGTTAGACTGATCGCTGTCAGAAACGAGTGTGAGTGCACTTCCTGTCAGCAGAGGTGGGAAAAATATTTACTGTACTTTGTCACTGTGGAAGATTTGTCCTATCGTCGAGTATTGCTGAAACTGGAAACTCTTACACAACTCGGACTTTTTACTTCTTTCATTGTGACCTTCAGTGTACTAAAAACCTGAAAATGTCATAATATTATGTACTGTATATTCATTATCTGTCTTTCTGTAGCCCAGCTGCTTAGCCAATCATTTGCATTTTTGCTTTTTGAGATTTCTGGGTGTTTTTTTTTTTTGTTTGTTTTTTTGTCAGATAATATTCACAGTTAGCTTTTAGTCTGGTAAATTTGCTAGCTTTTGTCTTGGCTCCAGCGTTGCTGTTTACTCTTGAATTTAAAACAGTTGAGATTGTTTAAAATACATACTTTTTGACTTTCGTTCAAGAACATCTGGCTCTGAACCACTGGTTTTAACCGAGGATGATTTTGACACCATATTTGTACTTTTACTGAAGTACAGTTTATCAGTACTTCCCTCCTGCCATTTCTGCCTGTTAGTTAGCATGATGTTCCAAAAGGCTCTGTAAGATCCCAACCCGAAAGGGGGACAAACCCGGACTGGATTGCTCATTCGAATTTCCTGCGAATTGAACAGAAACGAATGAGTGATTTCTCCTGTCCAGGTTCCGCAGGTAGACATGAGCGTGATCCTTATCCCGAGCTTCCTCAAACGTAGCCATTCTTCATCGTGTCACCGGGCTGGACGGAGCCGAGGAGACGGCGTGTCTGTCCTGGTGAAATTTTGTGAAACTGGAGGAGGCAGTGGAGAAAGAGCTGATGTCCCGGCATTCTTCTTGTTTCTCAGGGCTGACACTCAGTCACAGTGAAGTGGAGTGGAGTGGGTTAGTGAATGTGGATTAACTCCATAGTGACTACCAAGAGAGGCCATATTTTTTTTTGCTAACCACGTGTTGTGGATTACAAACCAGCAAAAAGGTTGCTTGTTATTCATTTTCTTCAAGTTACCTGGATAGATTTAGCCATTTTGGGCTAATAATAAATAGTTAACAAAATAAATCGCAAAAAAAAGTTAACAAAATTCTAATTATTTCATCGTTTGCCCCCATATTCGTTGCACATTTAATTTCAAATCTACTTTATAAAGCTACATCCTCGCAGCTTCAGTGTCCCGGGTTCAATCGTGAGCTCAGGTTGCTGTTTGTGCTGAGTTATGCATGTTCTCCTGGTGTCCATGTGGGTTTCCTTTGAGTTCTCACCATATAAGCAGTCTGATTTTCAAGATATCTGCTGCTTAAACCTGTACAGGCAAAAGCTCATCGCATGAAGTCATGTTTTATTCTCAGACTCATGTGTCCCAGTGACACTTTTTTGGCTCCAAGCTTCGGGAACCTGAAAGTTGGAATCTTACGGAGTGCAATTTCAGGTGTTAGTTTCAAGGAAGAAAAAAAAACAACTTTTGGGAATTGTGATACACTGTGTCTTGGAGTGAGATATAATCACTGAATCACTGTTACCGTCCGTGGACGTTCACACCTCTTCGTTTCCCACGGGTTTCCTCCTACTTCTAACGCTTCTCCCACCTCCCAGGTGAATCAGGGACTGTAGATCGCTCCTAAGTGCGAACGAGTGTGTGGATGTTTGGATGCATCACATCCAACATGGGCTCCAGCCCCAGTTTTCCCACGATACGCTCCCTATCCCATCCCAACCCCGACATCGTAATCACTTAATGGATGTAAATCGTATCCTTATATAGAATTACTTCTATACGTAGTGGGTATTTAAAGTTCTGACCTGATAACCAAGAGGTTTAAAGCTCGGGACTTCCGGGAAGCTGCTCTTGAGTTGTTGAATACAAGGTTTTACCTGCTCAGATTGGGATTCTTTAGATGCATAAGATAAAATTAACTATTAGGAATCCCTGATGGGGAATTTAAGCTGTCGCCGCAGCCTGATAGGTAGATTAATGAGGTAGAACATCAGACGAAAATTGACAATGGCCGTGAAGGCTGCAAGGGTTGTGGACTTTATTAATTATTATAATTGGGGTGATTTTAAAACAGAGTTGTGAGTCAAAAGTACAAATCCACCGGTGGAAGGTTTCTGGGCCAACGTCTTGTCTTAATTAAGGAAAATAAATGGAATTGAATCTAATGAAATTGCACAAACATTGGCTATAAAAAAAAACAAAAAACAACAACGACAATGAAACTGAAGTGCATCTCTGGTGGGATATATTGCAAAGATTAGGAAAGGGAGACTGTAGAGTTACTGAGTAGTGTCCGTATAAAAAAGGCCGACTGCAACATCTGCACAATAACGCATACACCCCACTGTGAAAAAATCCTTTCCCATCCATAAACTGGGAAAACCAAGAAAAAAATGTGTCTTTCTCTGTTCCCACGCCGGAGCATTTTGGTCTAATTTCAAGTCATTTTGTACACAAGATATATTTGGGATGGATAATCTTCCTGAGACCTGGCAACCCTGCTGGCAGTGTGAATATGCTATACAGATTAAACAGCAGCAGAGTGATGTGCACGTTGATAATATGAACACATTATGCTACATTAGCGTCATTTGGCAGGCGTCCTTATCCAGAGTGACGTACATTTATCTCATTTATACAGCTGAGCAGTTGAGGGTGAAGGGCCTTGCTCAAGGGCCCCGCAGGGGCAGCTGGGTGCTGCTGGGATTTGAACTCATGACCTTCTGATCAGTCGTCCAACGTGTTAACCCGTGAGCTTCCACTGCCCTCAATATATAATACAATAGATAGATAGATCGATCGATCCACACCATCTCTGAGGATGTAGAAACAATGTTCTGAAAACGACCAGCTCAGAATTGCTTCCAATTTTCCGCAAATCGTATCACGGATCCCAAGAGACAGCGTGTTCATGAGATATCGAGGTTTTCAAAGTGGGCCTAAACGAGTGCTACAGAAAACGTTCCATCGTTCCACAGGTCATTACTTTTGAACTATTCGTGCGAGATGTTGTCTAGTAATGAGATTTCTTTGACTTCTCAGAAAGCATGTACATGCAAATATGGACCTTAGGGCCACGCCCCACCCCCTTTTTCTTTTTTAATTTATTTAAAGCCTCCATATCACAGAATCTTGTGCAGATACAAGTCTGACATTCTGCATACTCTTTACTGGGAATGGTGATTATTATTTCCAGAAAGTACGACTCAGATCTGAGATGGATCGACCCGGAAGCCTCCTGTGATATGAATATACACGATGGACGATATGGATGGATGTGAAGATCAACTGCAGCTGGAGTGTTTCAGGAAGCACTGAGATGTTTAATATGTCACAGGGACTTGTTTTTCTCGTATATTCCAGACGGAGGTTATATGGACGCTGGACGTTATGGGTCACTGAGCTGCAGTTAACTGGAAGCTCCAACAACAGGCTGTTGTAAATCAGAGGCAGGGCTGTGATTGAAAGTGATTTAAACCCCATTCACTTTATGAGTTTATTGTCTCGGGAGTGCGCAGCTACAGAAAGAAACCCTGCCATTCAGAGGAGTGGAGACTAAGGCGAGCGACGGGCACTTCAATCCGCCGTGCACTCCTTCAACAATGAGCGATATCTGCTTCAGAATCGCGCATCTTAAAAAAAACAACAACACACAGCTCTGCCATTCAGACTCGCTGATGTGAGGAGGAAGGTCTTTTGTCTCCGAGATCATCTCCTGTGTTTTTGTTCTTCCTGCAAACTGGCAGCCGTTGGCGCGAGCCTCGTTTTCCCATGTAAGAATAGCAGAGAGTTTTGAGATCTCCCATCTCCTGGGAGAGTTGCAGCCAGCCCTGAGAGGCAATCGTTCTTTTTCTTTTCTGGGTTTTTTTTTTTTTTTTGCTGGTCATGTTTTGGAGGTCACCTTAAATGGAAATTTAGTGTTCGCTGCTCTCTCCAGCTTCCAGACCTAAAGAGGAGCTGGAGTTAAACCTGTTGTATGGCTTGGAGACACGGACGCTGGGACTCTCGTGGCGGCCCGGTTGTAGCATGGAGACGTCTCTGTTAATGATGTCCACACAATGCGAGGGGGGTTTGTGAACCTCCGCCGAGGTCGTGACCCTGTCCAGAAACAGCAGCATGTGAGAGACATGCCAGTAATTGGATTGGATTATTTCGGGGTGCTCCGTGCATGGGGACGCCAAACACACTCGGAGGTCGGTTTTGTGTGTGTGTGTGTGTGTGTGTGTGTGTGTGTGTGTGTGTGTGTGTGTGTGTGTGTAAAGTTTCCTCAAAACCCTTTGGCAAAGTGTGCATATTCACTAGAGTGCGATTTCTAAGATATGCCATATGGCAGCCTGAGCGATGCTTAATTTCTCGCTGTGTTTTTGGTGTTCAGTCCAATTATGGTCAAATTAAAGGCGAGCAGTGATGACCTCTTTGCGGCCACGCCTCCAGTAGCGCTAATAAATGCCAAATAAATGTCAGCTGTCCTCGTAAAACACTGGCTGCGTGGCACGGGAGCGACTCAAACTGCGTATGCGGCGAGAAATCCTCCGACTCACCAAAATGTGCTTCTGTTTTTTGTTTTAAGTTTATCTGCTGATCCAGAACAGATGCAGTCCGCTGAATGATGTCATGGTGGGATGAAGTGTTGCTCTCAGAAGTGAATTATGTTCCTGACGGAGCAAGTGTTTTATTTTATTCCTCTGAAAGAAGAAGAAGAAGAAGAAGAAGAAGGAGTTCATCCTTATTTTTACTTACCTTATAGCAACTGGAACAATCATTCCCTCACGTTAAGTTAATAAGGCAAAAAAAAACAAAAAAACACGCAGCTTGTCATGTTAGCGAAAAACTCCCATGAAGAGTAACTTGGTGTGAATTAAAGTTCCAGCTTTACCTCTGACTCTTACAAAGCGCTGACACTGGAGACTCCTTCCATTAATGTAACATGCAGTAAACATCTCCTAACAGAAGACTGTACAGTATCCGCGATTAGGCACGTTAATTAAGGTGTTTTTAAACGGTCACCAGCGATAACTTTGAATTTTGACTTTGTGAAGTCCGATCCCGCATTAAGACTAAATCCAAGGCTGGCATGATGCTCTTGCTGTTCCCAGGGTGCTCCTCTCTTACATGTAGCGTTGGAAAGGATTACACGGAGAGCAGGCATGGCCGTGGATATTAACGGGCAGTTTGTGGAGTTATGGGTTCTTTAGATTAATGGTTCCTTTGAGAAAAATCCCAAGTGAGGTTTGGCAGTAATGTGGACGAGTCTGGGATGGAGACCCTGGTCCAATTGCATTATTCTGAGAAACCACTCTGACCTTCGCTAAATCTCAGTCTGATGTCCTACACCACCGATCATAAAGGTCTCCGACCATGAGGTGATCTCTGAGACGTCTGGACCAGTCCTGATCTAAACCCGTTGCGTGTTCCTGCGAGTGAAAATCCCTCTGTCTGTCTGTGTATTGTTTCCTGGAGACCGTCGCTCGTAATCATTCTGGTCTGGAAGATCTGGGCGTCTCTGAGCACATAGCAGTGTTTATGAAGCGAATCCTTCGGGCTCCTGAACAATTCCAGACTCGCACAGGAACGAGGTGTTAAACAAACAAACCTCCGTCATCCTCTCAGACCTGTGCGCCTGCAGCACGTGATGCTTTTCCACGTCCACGTCTTTAATCGTAATAAACGTCGGAGGGATTATTTGACATGGGCACGTCCTCGTATGGCGGATGCATTTTATCCGAGCGAGGTAGTGTACAGTCAGAGGTCAGGGTGGAAGGTCACGTGATGAGGCTGGTGCCATGAAATGTCATGCTGCTTAATAATATGGGATTTTTCCATTTCTTTTGTGAAGAGGCTTTAAAAAAAGGTCACAAAGAATAACTTCGACTTAGCTAAACTATAGTTTAGTACTTTGTTTGGATTATAAACCAGAACGCTGTTAAGGCCCTGTTAAGGATATTTAAGTAACAACTTTTGAATTATCACATCAGAAGTCGGTTGTACCATAAACAACAGGCCCACGGCTCGCAAACAAAACCTTTCACCCAGTCACATGACCTCGTCAGTCAGTCCCTACTCCAGACTGGCTCAAGGTCTCCATCCTGGCTCTCTTCCACCAACACAACTGCAGTGCATTAAAGTGGTCGGCTCACCCTTCCCAGAATCGAATGCATTGTTATTGCCTTGAAAGCACGTGACCACTACCTGCTAACTCTCTGTGCAGCAAAACCTCCTCAAATCCACTTCAGAACCCATTTGGAACCGATGTGGTTATTCACGCGTTATATGTGGAAGCTTTGAGCAAAGAATGGCAAGTCTGATCTTGGTATGTTACATAAGGAATAAAGGTACAAACACAGAATGGACTGGTTAAAAGAATTTAAAACATACAGTAGGAGTTTGACTCACGACCTGAATCCGTCCCGAGACTCTGTTCGTGACCCGATTTGTTCGCGATCCGAATCAGTGTTTCCCATTGAAATGAATGTAAATCCAATGAATGTGTTTCAGCCT
>JAQMCW010000032.1:27924605-27932105 GCA_030068335.1 Chrysichthys cranchii | reverse complement strand
TTTTTTTACATTTGATTCTACTTTTTTAAGGTGGAAATAACAAATCGGTACATTTTGCCTTATTGATTGATTGGTTGACTGATTGATTGATCACGCTGAGCTGTAAGCCTGGCACACAGTGAGACTGCGCTCCCCTCGTCAACCTCCTGTCTTTAATTACTGCATTGTGTTGTAAAGTAACAGAATGTCTAGAATGTTAATAAAATGCCAAGCATCTCGACGGGCCACTGCACTTACCCATCGAGTGTGTGTAGCACTTTGGCCTCAAGTTATTTCTTTTTCTTGGAAAATTTATATGCATCTGTGTGTGTGTGTGTGTAGGTTTGAGCGAGATGGTCACGGAGACGGCGAGTTCTCCCGGACCTTTCCGGAACACCCAGATGTCGAAGGCGGCGCAGACCCACAAGCTGCGAAAGCTGCGTGCTCCGTCTAAGTGCAGGGAGTGTGACAGTCTGGTGGTGTTTCACGGAGCTGAGTGTGAGGAGGTCAGCATGTTACATGAGCTAACCTAGACTCAGGATCTTCTCATGTCCTTTAAGAGAACACGTATATAATATGAAACGCTGCCCCCCCCCCTTTCTCTCTCTCTTGCTCGCTCGCTCAGTGCTCCCTGGCCTGCCATAAGAAGTGTTTAGAGACGTTGGCCATCCAGTGTGGTCATAAGAAGCTGCAGGGGAAACTGCACTTGTTTGCTGTCGACTTTTCCCAGGCAGCGAGAAACAGCCCCGACGGAATCCCCTTCATCATCAAGAAGTGCACTTCCGAGATCGAGAACAGGGCCCTGGGCATTAAGGTACACTCGTCTTTATTTCCATCCCTGTGTTTTCCAGTGTAGGAAATCTCCAGGAAATGTCTTCACACTATGTGTGTGTGTGTGTGTGTGTGTGTATAGGGAATCTACAGGGTGAACGGAGCCAAGTCGCGTGTGGAGAAGCTGTGCCAGGCTTTTGAGAATGGGAAAGATTTGGTGGAGCTCTCAGATCTGTATCCTCATGACATCAGCAACGTCCTTAAACTCTACCTGCGACAGGTAGACACACACTCCACACACACCTCATACCTGGTAGTAGTGCTCAGGGTGTCAGGATGCAGTTTAATTACTTAATACTGTCCAATTAGGAACCCACGGGGGTACAAACTTTTGCTCATAACTTCGTAACCGTAGACAGGTGCACTAACTTGTACCCGGTGTCTTTACGTCCCTCTGTTACGCTATTTATTTGAAATAAACCAAACCTATAAAGGAAATAAACATCGGGGGGTGTTCTCCTGCCAGCTCCCCGAGCCGCTCATCCGCTTCCGTTACTATAACGACTTCATCGGCCTGGCGAAGGAGAGCCAGAGCATCATCATGGAGGAGGTGGAGGCGTCTCGCAGCGGCTCCTCCTCCGATCCCCCGCAGGTCAGCATTGAGCTCAAACGCGTCCTCTTCAAAATGAAAGACCTCCTGAGACAGCTGCCTTCTGCGCATCACAAAACCCTGCAGTTCCTCATGCAGCACCTGCACAGGTGAACACACACACACACACACACCTATTAAGTCTATTACACATGCACTAACCTTTATTATTTATTTATTCATTCATTCATTCATTCATTCATTCATTCATTCACACCTTTACCTCCGTGTTCTCCAGAGTGACTGAGAAAGCAGAGGAGAACAAAATGACCGCCAGTAATCTTGGCATCATCTTCGGCCCGACGCTCATCAAGCCGCGGCAGACGGACGCCGAGGTCTCGCTCTCGTCCCTGGTGGATTATCCGTACCAGGCACTGATCGTGGAGCTGCTCATCAGGCATTACGAGCTGATCTTTGATTCTCCGCTCAGCCCCGTGGACGTGAGCTCGCCGCTGTCCATCAAATCCCGCTTCACCCCTCAGGAGAAGGAACAGCGCCTGAACCGCCACTCCAGATCCCTGGTGGACATTAAAGAGGTGTGTGTGTGTGGATTTGAATTGCCGGAGCAGATGTAGTTTCAAAGATCAACAGATGCAGGATTTATTAGACACATGGTTAAAAGTACAGAATTACTCAACAGTGTGAATGTGGCATGGAAAAAATGAATATTTTGTAGCTATTTAAAATGGCGCAACAGCAGGAAAGTTTTCACTTCGGCATAAACGAATACCACACTTCATGACCTGTTACTGATGGCCACAGAAGCCACGCCTCCTTCACTGTGACTGACATGGAGGCCACACCCCCTTCATTAGGAATAATCAATGTAGGCCACACCTCCTTTACTCAGAAACAAAGGCCACGCCCCCTTCATTCGGACTGAGGGCGATGCACTTCTGCCAATAAACACATCCTGTGCTGTTTTGTGTTACTCTTGTCATGGTTGTGAGACTGACGGACTGGGTTGTGTGGTTTTATTTCAGCAGCACCACAGTGCTAAGGCCTATAAAAGGCACTCGTCGGTGATTCCCTCGACACACCTGCTGGAGGAAGTGAAAGAGGTGAAAGCAATGCCTGATGGGACAGATTTTGCTCCGGGTCAGTACTACTACTACTACTACTACTAATAATAATAATGTCAAGTTCCTTAAAAGAGAACAGGGTTAATTGCTACTAATCGCCCTGTGTAGTGCGCTAAATATCCAGTAGGCCAGTAGGACGCCATTTTGTATTTCCGAACCGTGCTAATTTTCTGCTTACTTTCTTTTAGCTGAGCCGGAGAACGTGAACGGCGAGCTGTCCTCGAGCGCCCCTGAAGTGCGTAACTCGCCTCGCCTGATGCGTCAGAACCACGTCAGCCGGGTACAGCTTCGGCCACGGCCCAAAGTGAGCTCGCGCCCTATGAGCATGCCTCCCGAGCGCTTCCTGAATGCACGCAACTCTGCCTCTGACCCCGCTATGGCAAAAGGTCACGACCCTGCCATCGAAGAGGTTTCTGAAGAGGAGAAGCCCAAATGCCGAGCTGCTAATCATTACAGGAGCACATACATAGACACGAACACACTGCGCAGGACGTGGGACAAACAGTACAAACACTATAACATCACTCATCGCACGGCCATGATCGTGACCAAACTGCCGGCAGAGAAAGAAATAAGTCGCGTTACACTCCCGTCCGCCTCCACGCCACTGTGTAACAGCACTAGCAGTAGCACGGACACTAGCCGGACAGATGTGGTGGACTATAGCCGTGTCCAGAATGCATTCAGACCCCCTCGCACGCTTCAGCCACCACCGGGGACTTTCTACAAACCACCAGGTGCTCTGGGCAAAACGTTTGCCCTAGATCAGACGTTAGCAGACAAAGCATTAACGCAAGAGCAGACATTATCAGAAGACAAAAGTGCAACAAAGAAAGGGGACGTGACGAACACTAATAGCATCGAGGATGAGGACAATGAGGACGAGGACGACGACGATGAGGTAGAGGAAGGAGTAGACGAGGAAGAGTTCAGCCTGGAGGTCTCTGTGGATGAAGATCCTGCTCAAGATCCTCAGCTCAGCCAAATCCAGACCAAACCAGTTTACCCCAGACTGCGAGCCAGACACATGCAGGACTTTGAGAACCGAGAAGCCCACTTTGTATGAGATCTGTACACATACATACTGTATAAAGACCTTTGATCAACTCTCATGCCTCGAAGACACATTTTTATTCCTACACATATATATATATATAAGCTTTATATATATTAATATATTACTCCTTCTGTTTGGAGACGGCAGCTTGTAATGATGAACAAGCTCAGGAGCCAGTATTAATACAGGATGCACTTAGCTTTCTTACGCCACATCAATTTCCTTTTTTTTTTTTTTTTTTTTTTAAATCAAGAAGGACAAAGAAAAGGACCTAATCAAGATGTTTTAAGGAGACTTGCAGTCAGAAACATAATCCTGCATCTGATGTAAACGGTTTTGAAGACACCACTAGCAGGACTCCGACTCCACTGTGCAATTTCACGTTTTTATCATTTGTGTTGTACTGAACGTTTAATATATGCATGTTACAGTGTATTATGTATCTTTTACACCAAAAACATTTTCATCAATCCTTTTGTGCAAGAGTCATCACTTGGTCCGTATGTACACAGAAAATGGGAAAACATTGGTGCATACGAAGCGGAAGGGGAAAATGGGCGGGGCTGTGTTTGTTCGCCACCCGATTATGTGGTCATGACCAGATGCGACATTTTGGCGAATTTTCTGATCGGGAACTGATTTGTTTGTCTTCAGAAAGGTTTGTGACCAGAGGTTCCACTGTACTTTTAAGGAAATCCCCTACTTCCTGTATTAATGCACTACACAGGGTATACAGTAAGACTTCAGACCTGCACTTTAGGTCCAAATTATAAGTAAAAATTCGATACGTTCTCTAAGCTCGATAGTGAAAAACAAAATCCAACATCAATCCCCTTTTTTTAATGGATTTTAGGGTGTAAGAGGAGCTCTTTCTGACCTCCATGATTACAGCACCTACCCTGATAACCCTACTTGCCAGGTTGTGTATTATAGGCCACCCTACTCCCTCTATACGAATACTACATAAAAAATAATACATGACGTAATACACATATAAATACATGATCCAAATAGATCCATATGCATGTGCAGATTTGATACTCAGCCCTCATATAGTGAACTGAACAGTCTATAGAGAGTAGCACCTTCTACACGCAGTGTAGTGCATTATATTATGAGTTATATTGATTTCAGCTCCCTACTTGATAGTAAATATGTCCAATAATGAGCTAGTTGGAATTCTGCTCCCTAGAGGAAACTGTCCACCAAAAGTCAACAAGTGGGTGAATAGGGGATTAGTCATAAAAGTAACCAAGATGCCAACTCTGTGTAACTCTGTAGGAGCTGGAGACACCCACAGCTCCGAAAGGAAAAGCCGTGCAGTCTATAAGCACAGCCCAAACACTCCACAAAGCCAACGAGGGGCACGAAAGCATCCTGTCTGAAGTTTGCCAAAACATGTATTAGAGACTCAATACACATGTGGAAAGAGGCTCGTCCGGTCTAAGGAGAGCAAACGTGAACTTTTTAGAGTTGGCATTAAGCGTCACGTTTGGCAGAAACCCAACACTGATGAAGAGCCAGAGAATACAATGGCCATTGGGAAGCACGGTGGTGGTAGCATCACATTACCTTTGTGCACATCTCTGAGACGAAATCCCAACGAAATCCGTTTCCGTTCCTGGTTGTGACGTCACAAGATGGAGAAAAGTTTATTAAAATCGGGTAAATAAGTGAAATGTCCGAGTGCGACATGGAACATAATATAATGATAATTCGTCCACTTCTGATCCTGAGGGCTGTGTGTAGCGCACTCCAGTGCACGACGGCCCCCTGTTCAGGACAAACTGAAAGCATAAGGCAGGAGAGAAAGGCATCAGTGTTAGAAAAGCTGTTTAATGGCTTTCATATGGAAATGTGGGGGTGATGGAATGCCGGGCTTTCTCTCTTCTCCAGCGTCTTTCTCATTCAGATCGGGGGCGACTTCGCTGGCAGGGTAAAGCCTTAGCAACTAATCAGATGGGCAGAGATAAGAGTGTGTGTGTGTGAGTGTGTGTGAGACCCGAGTGATGGGTTCACACGTATGACTTGTACGTCTTATGTTTGGAAACATGCACGTGACCTACATACGTGTCTCTGTGGAGACCGTCATTGTCAGTGTTGGTAATATTGTCACACAGACACACACACACACTCTGGGTGGTGTATAATGGGGCTTGTGGGTGTTGAGGGTCAGCCTGGATGCTGGTTGGCTCTGTGTGTGTGTGTGTGTGTGTGTGTGTGTGTTTACTCGGCTGCAGGAAAGCCAACCTCCACATTCGACGCTAACTCTGTCAAATTGATGGTGTGTATGTCACGGTATGAAAAGTAGCGACTGCTGGAATCACCTCAGGAAGGAGGAGACGACACCGCGTCCGTCCGTCTATCCGTCCTTTACATGACCTGCTCCGTAATCACCGCTTTCTGCTGCGGAGTTTAATTATGGCGTCGTCTCTGGAATTTCAATTGCCCCGTTGTTGTTTTTTTTTGTTGCTGTTTTTTTAACTTAGAGTTTATTATAATAATTTAAATCCAAATAAACACTCGGGAATGCGAATGCGCAGGCACGGCCCAAGCGACAGGGAGAAAGAAAGATACAGTATGTTGTCATTGGGACTGTTATACCACAGCGCTAGTGAATTCTGCGTTCGGATTCATTTTCTAAAACAGCAGCTCTGACAGGAGCGCAGGAGGGTCTGGAGTGTCGGCTCATTCCCGGGGACTTTACAGGTACAGCAGACGCTCGAGAAACGGGTTTAATAATCGACCGAGAGATCATTTGTGTACGGAGAAGGTTCTCTGTCATGTATGGAAGGAGTCTCCAGTGTTAGTGCTCTGTACCACGCAGAGGTGAAGCTGGAGATTTAGGTTCAATCTTCAATCTGCACTTTTCTTTGTCTGGTGAACATAATGTTAAGAGAGATCAAAAGAGAGGCTGGTGAGGGAACGATGATGGTTTAAAATGTAAGAGAGGAGAGGAACTGACTTGCTGCATGAACGTTCCACAACATTAAGCGTACCTATAAATAGATTTAAAAATGAAAATAAAAGACTACTATTTACAAAGTAAAATTCTAATCGCTGGTAAATTCCTGCAGTAGAAGAGGAATAAAACACTTCGGAACATGCTGTTCTGGGAAAATAATCATCTTCAGGTGGGAACCTGGATTAATCCAGTAATCCCCCGCTATATCGCGGTTTACATTTCGTGTCTCCGCCTATTCATGGATTTTTATTTAGAATATATAAATTTTTGTTTTTGCGGATTTCCCCGGTATTTCATGGCATCCACAAAACCTCTAGTGAATTGTTTGATTTTATGGATTTTTCGACAGTGGAATTCGTCACACAGCTGTTTCTTGATCCAGTTGTTTATGTCGGCACAGAACCATCTGTTGTGTAGGACAACTGTCGTGGTTCTGAGATCCAGTCTGTAGCAAGTGAGTGTTAATTACAGTATTATACAGGATAGAAAAAATCCTAGGCTAGGCTAGTGTACTACACACACACACACAGTACCGAAAATATAAGTCCAGGCTACGCTAGTACAGGAGGTCCTCGGGTTACAACGATCTTTAAAACTTTGAAAAATTGAGACGTGAGTGTTTAGGTTTCTGCTGTTAGCGTCGTACTTACGGACTATGTGGGCGAACTAGTTTGGTTGCGCGCGGTGGAAGAATCCGCAGTAACGCGGCGTATGAGTGAGGAAGTTGGCAAAGTTGACTGTAAAAAAAAAAATACAAGTGTTGCATTTGTGTTGCTTTGTTTGGCGACTTGTTGTCCCTTATCGCGGCTCCTAAACGAAAGTCCGAGTCTTCAGATGGTCGCGCTTCGACGAAAAGGAAAGCCATCAGGATGGAAGTGAAATTGGACATTGTGAAGAGATCAGAAAAGGGAGAAACAGCCATGGATATATATATATGTGTGTGTGTGTGTGTGTGTGTGTGTGTGTGTGTGTGTGTGTGTGTGTGTGTGTGTGTGTG
>JAQMCW010000032.1:27840733-27853707 GCA_030068335.1 Chrysichthys cranchii | reverse complement strand
TACACTTTAAAAACATGTTTTGAGGCTGAAACACATTCATTGGATTTACATTCATTTCAGTGGGAAACACTGATTCAAATCGGGTCGTGAACAAATCGGGTCGTGAACAGAGTCTTGTGAGGCGCGGTCCCACTGTAGTAGACTAGTCATGTTTTTAGTCTGAAATTAGAAAATATGTAAAAAAAAACAAAAAAACAAATCTAAATCTTTGAAATAGCTAGATATACACCTTTTGGACCAAAGTATGTGGACACCTACCCATTAGAGTCAGTCATAAGAACTTGTTGAACATTTCATTCCAAATTTAGTCCCTTTTTTCTGTTAAGATAAGCGCCAGTCATCTGGGAAGGCTTTACACTGTATTTTTATATTATTTTTATTTTTGATTTGTGGTCATTCAGCTATAAGAGCGTTATTGAGGTCAGGCGCTGATGTTGGGATGTCGAGGAGGCTCCAGTTCCAGTTCGTCCCAAAGGTGTTCAGTGGGGTTGAGCTCAGGGCCCTGTGCAGGACCCTCCATACCCTTCTTCCTCTCCAAACGTAACCATAACACACCGTGGTGTCTTCATGGAGCTGGCTTTGTGCACAGGGGCCTCCTCATGCTGGAACAGTGTTTGGACATCTTAGTTCCAGTAAAGGGAAACTGTAATGTTACGGCGTACACAGCATTCTAAACTACAGCGGACTTCCAACTCTGTGGCAATAACTATGGATGTGATGCTCAGGGGTTCGCATAATTTTGGCCATAATGTGTATATCAGATGCACTAAATATCTGAATACATTAACTTTGCTTCAAACCCTTTTCCACTCAGATGTTCGTTTATAAATTCGAAAAGTTCGGTTTGATGGTTGTTTATGCTGTTAGCATTTCTGCGACCCAACATACACTAGGATTCTTATTATAAATTTCCGACGTTTGTTTAAAAAAATGAGCTTGTAAACACCTCCGCATGACCATTTGTCATTTTTTCCCCCATAAAGTCCAAATTTGCACAATCAATATTTTGGTGTGAAAATATTGACTGTGACCTCGGGTTGTTTTGCAGCTTGAAAATAAATTTATCGCACATTCTCCGAGAAAGCGCGAACAGTAACTACATACAATGGCAAATATCAATACTCAGAGGAGAAGAAATGGTGGAGGGCTCACAGCTGCTTTCCTCTTTTTCCTTCACCGTGGGGTTTTATTGCTGCCTGTGCAGTTGAAAATGAGAGCCAGGAGTACTGTTTGATTTGTTCTCTGCTTTCACTATTTCCCGCTAACTGCTTCGGGAGCAGCTGTCACGTCACTGCAGGAAAGAGAGAAGTCGCAGATCCACCTGCACCAGTAGCAGTTAGGAAACCAATCAGGACAGCTCCACCTCAATTTGTATACGTGTCTGAAAATATAGCTTAGAATTACCGAGTGAACTCGCGACCTTGTGTGATTGCTTGATTCGATTCATGAGTTGGTTCTTCGCTTGCCTTTGAGATGGAAACCGGTGAGGGTGTGGTCATGGAACAATGAGCTGTGATTGGTGGAGAAACAGTTAAAGGACTACTTGAACTAACTCTAAACCATGAACAAACGTAGAAGAAAACTCACAGAAGGTAGAATACCTCAGTGTAAATGTGTGTGAAGTGAAGCTGATTGGTTCTTTGCTTACTTTTGAGATGGAAACCGGTGAGGGTGTGGTCATGGAACAATGGACTGTGATTGGTGGAGAACCAGTTGAAAGGACCAATTACTTCAACTAAATCTAAAACATGAACAAATGCAGAAGGTAGGAACCTTAGTGGAAGTGTGTGTGAAATGAAGGTGGTTCGTCCTTCACTTGCCTTTGAGATGGAAATTGGTGAGGGTGTGGTCATGGAACAATGGACTGTGATTGGTGGAGAACCAGTTAAAGGACCAACTACTTGAACGAACTCTAAACCATGAACAAATGCAGAAGAAAACCCACAGAAGGTAGTCCGGCTTAGTGGAAGTGTGTGTGAAGGTCATTAGTATGTGATCACACAGGTGTGGAGGAGGCAAAAACGAACTCCCGGAGGTGCTGCCATTTCCTCCCACTGAACTACTGGCCAGCATTTAAATTCCCTTTGTGCTGGCAGACAGAGGATCTTGACACCGACATGAGAGGAAGAAATTGCAGCTAAGGGACTCCAATCATTGCTGCTCCCCTGCTTTTCATGTTGATTGAAATTGCAGAAGAGCCGCACTCAAAGTCATCAAAGGAAACGCGTGACAATTTCTGATTTCAGAGAGCCGACCTGTCACAAGACTCAGCAAAAAAAAAAAAAATAGTCCTTATTTTATACCCTTCTTCATTTTCACTTTATCCATCACACACACACACTTCTCTGTGCCCCTGACCACTTCATGTATACTAAAACATGTCAAGTACAAACATCTGAATCGGTCATTAGTGTACTTCTTATCAACAATTAATCCAAACAGACATGAAGAAGGATACACTCGTTCACATTTGGTTCATATTTAAGAACAAGGTCATGAAGCTTTATACAAATGAACACCTAATCAGTTTCTTTCCAAACAGCACTGATTTGGGTCTTAAAACATACTCCACAAGACGACACCAGGACCATAAGAAATTACAAGGAGCGAAAAAAGGTCAACATTCATGCAGGACAAAAAAAAAAGAAAAGCTTTCTGAAACCAAAGTGCTAACTGCACAAAACTAAATGGTGCGAGGTAAGGCATGGTCATCAGCAAAGATCAACGGAAAGAATTCACTGCCATTCGGGTTGCCATTCATTCATTTGTTCGTTCATTCATTCATTACGGCCATTCTTGTCCATTGATTCACCGGAACGTTTCTTCTTTTCACTACTCCGTTGTCGAATGAAAAAGGTAATTATTTCAATTTATCGTTCCATTTGTCACTTTTTATCCATTCATTCATCCTGCTCCATTTTCTTTTCTCTGCTTCAGATGTGATGATAATGTGATTTAAAGATGACATTGTGGTATCTCAAAGAATAATAAAATCGTATTGTAACGGCTGAGATTATCCGGTTTTCCTTTACTGATTGGGTCTTTACGAATGTCCGAACAACAACAAAAAAATTCTGGATGATTTTCATGGTCAGACTCCTCCCTGTATTTAGAAATTGTGGATGAATCAAACACAGTTGACGTCACGTGGTAGAGCATGACCCTGAAGACGACATTCTTCGTTGCTTTAAATCGGGGGTGTTCAACTTACTTTGCTATGCTTAACCATTATCCGTTAGTTCCTAGTCACACTAAACCGAAGAGGGTAAGTAAAATAAGAAATTTGAGAAAGCACGCTCCTTTCTGAGCTAATGTCCCTCACGCTGTAGATCTGGTCAAATGAGCTGCCTTTAGCTAAATCCTTTGGAAAAATGAATGTGATTGGCCACAACGAATGTTGTTTTTTTTTTGTTTGTTTTTGTTTTTTTGTTTTTTTTTTAGAGAAATGGATTCTGTGGCCTATTTTTTTTCTCTTTTCAGTTCTGCTGTATCTACATCTGGACAATGTTCTGCATGTTGACTTCTGATGCAGGTGAACAAGGTGTCTTCGGGTTTAATGACGTGATGGAGAGTACATTTGAAGATGACTTGGTCACTCTTGTTCTTGATGAGTGAGAAAATCATTTTGTAGCCAACAAGCTACTCCCCATCTTGTTTTTAATTGTCCTTATTACATGAGTTGCCCTCATGCGGATTTTCTCATGCTCTCTCTCTGTCTCGTTCCTTCAGGTTCCCCAGGTTCCTCTTACCTCCCAAATCATGTCAGTAGGTGGACTGGCTGTGGAAACTTGCTCCTTAAGTGGGAATGTGTGTGAACGGTGTCCTGCATTGGACTGGAAGTCCACCCAGGGTGTTTTCCTGTCTCACATCCAGTGTTTCTGAAAAAGCTCTGGATCAGCCATGAGTGTTACTGGAACAGAGTGGTTTGCCGAAGATTGAGACGTCGTTGTCAGTTTTGACGATGTGGCAGATTGAGTAAATAAATTGATGACATGCGTAGAGTGTGATGTTGAAGACTGTTCCCCCAGGTGAGCAAGAAAATCCTGTGATAGCCTCTGGACTCTATTTGCCTGTCTTTAAATCCATTTTTCCTTAGCCTGACCATGGTTTTTGATGAACAAGCGTGAAAATGGCCTTCAGAAAATCACGCCATAGCCGCCGGTCTCTTCGTTTCTTGTGTTGATTTTGATACTCTTTGTGATGTTGAAGATGGCCTGGTGGACCCGGGTCCAGGCAAACAAGAGCATTGTGTGGTACCTCTGGAGCAACTCCGCGCTAAAGTTACCGTTTGACTTTTTATGAATAGCATGGTAGAACATGACACTGAAAATGACCATTGTTCCAGGCAAACAGGAAAAAAAAAAAAACCTGGGACAGCCACTGAGACCCTCTGTTGTGTTTTTATGAGTCGTCTTCAGTTTTGATGACATGATAGAGCGTGACATTGAAGATAACCTGGTGGCCATTGTTCCAGGCATAGAGTGCCCTCTCCCGAGCATTGTAGTCGAGCATGGAGATGTGGAAGTATGGGTTGTGAAAGGGGATGTCCACGTACTCGTAGGTGGATGTCTTTGTGTCATAGGAGTAGTAGACCTTTGCCCCAGTAAGGTGTGAGTTGGTGACATAGAGTGTTCCACAGATCATGAACGACTCACCAGCATTGCGTTTTGAGTACTCTGTGTTCCAAGTGGTAAGAGGCTCCAACGTGTCCGGCTCCAAGTGAGAAATCACTACATTGCCTGCATTCTGGTTAGTGGCATACACAGCCCACAAGCCCATCTCATCAGCCATTAGATCAATGTCCGAGAAGCCCCCCCAGGTGTACGGGTAGACATTGTGGAAGCCGGCATACTCGAGTGCCCGCTGAGCCAGCACGCGCCCCGTCTCAAAGCTGTACCTGACCACAATGTTGCTTTGCTCCTTGTTGTAGTATAGCGATCCATTATACACAACATGATTGGTCCCCGCCCACTTAAATGGAAGGTAATACGTCCGAGACTCTTGACCCGAGACGAAATCCGCCATGGATTTGTATTCTCGCACCACCTTGCTGTTGGTGTACGTGTCCATGTACCAGACCTGCATGAAAAACAAAAGAACCGATTGATTAAATTAGGGCCGCGGTATCTTACTTGTTAAGTTCTGTGAAGTTCAAACCCCCACACTGGAAAATGCTTGAATTGGATTGTTTCCTTGAAGTGGATTTATTATAGCACTTGAGGCAGAGCCAGAGAAGAAACAAGAAGCTGGAGCAGTCCATAGCTCAGATGGGAGGAGTTGTTTACAGTACAAGCGTATCCCAAACGTTCTACAATCCTTGAATTTATGGAAGTGTCAAACCATATAAAACCCTGTTTGGAGTTTGCCAGATAGTATGGCTGAGATTCAGTAAGCACGGGGGAAAACGTTCTCAAGTTTGATGGGAATAATTAAAACGTAACGTTTTGGGCTGAACACAAATTACTGCAATTGGTAGAAACCCAAAATTGCTTACCACACTGAGAACACCTTCTCCACGGTGAAGCATGTTTGTGGTAGCGTAATGATATGAGTTACCCTTGGCCTCGCTTTACCCAATCACTGACTTCTGGTGGAAGTTAATGCCACCCCATTTTTCAACGTGTGGGAAATTTCTTTTTTATAACCAAACCCTGACTGATATTTTTCCAGGACTTTCTAGTTTTGATAGCACTTTTGTTATCAGGATGCTCTTTCTTCAGGTATGAGCTCTGAACTCTGCATGGCAATCCAAGAGACCAAGGAGCCCATAGTGTATTTAACTAACATTTCAACCATGGGTTTCTACACCTGCACCACAATGCTGTTTTTGGGTCTGTCCAGTATGGCCAATGTGGTACAAGGTTGGAAGTTCTAATCCATGAAAGCCCCCTTCCTGCTTTCTGAATATTTTTTTTTTTTAGTTTGTTGGTTTCCTTTGATTTTCATTTAGGATATACTGAACACTTTGCTCACTCTATAATCCCACAGGTTTTTATTTATTATAGTGTTAAGGGGCAGTGGTAACTCAGGGGGTTAAGACGTTGGGCTACTGATCGGAAGGTTGGGAGTTCAAATCCAAGCACCGCCAAGCTGCCACTGCTGGGTCCTTGAGCAAGGCCCTTAACCTGCAATTGCTCAGTTGTATAAATAAAAAAAATATAAATGTAAGTCTCTCTGGATAAGAGCGTCTGCCATATGACAATAATGTAATGTTAATGTCCTCATTATCATTCTAAAATAGTAGAAAAGAGTAAAAACTAAGACCTTTGATGATCAAAGGGGTACAAACGTTCGACTTGTAAGGCACATAGTGTGTATAGGACCGCTCCAAATGCCAGGTTTACAGCAGGAAGCTAGTGTAATAAAGGCATCACTGAGCTTTTCAAATTAAATGAATTAATTCACTGGAACAGCTGAACGCTTTAATCATAATGCATTATTGATTTGTTGATGCTGACATTTAGCTCTATAAACAGATAGCTCTATTGTATTGTTCTGAAAGATCTGCCATCTAGGCAGGAAGTGAGTGTTTATCTAGCACATGACCACAATTACTACACCATAAAAGACTACGTCTTATTGATTCCGACAATTATCTAAGATCCCATTACTCTAAACCATTAGGGACACAAAAGAAAGAAGAGCGACTCACTCTGTTGTTTCTTGGAGATGCCATTGGGTCGGTCATCCATGCACCAAACCGCGTGCCTGATGTTTTTATGGTCACGGGTCCTGTGATTTTCATTAATTTGCCGCACGCTGTGAAAGAATGGAACACGCCGATAAGATGTAGGCCTCCTAACTAGATTCCTGAAGCCAATTTCATGGCTTCGCTGATAACATGTCAATGCGTTCTGCATATTAAAGCAGAAATATGAAATGCCATAACACATTCAAGACCCTAAACCAGGGCGTGATTAGCACAACTGTCAACAAGGCATTCAAACATCTGGCGGATACATTTTTCGCAAATGTCCATGTATAACTTATTGAAGCTATTTAGTGGAATGACTGTTAATATATTTTTGAGTTTTATAATTGCCAGTCTAATGGAAGAGCGGCGATCCATGATTGTATTGCCATTTTCTGTCACACTGATATTACATTTAAAGGGTAAATTAAAGGCACTTTAAAGGCACAACAACCTTTGCGCATGTTTCAGATACAGTAAATAACTAGGTTTTTTTTTTTTTGCAAAATAGCCTGTCCCAGCCTCCCATAACTACACTTTACCTTAAAAAGGATTCGATAAGCTGCTTCAAAAAAAACCTTACTTGTTTTGCATTAATGTTTGTATCTATTTAACCTCACATGATTGAAACCCCCTTTTCCACTTGTCTACTGTATTTCCTCCTATTGTAGGTCATAAAAAACATCCAGTGTATTGCCAAAACTATGTGGACACGGAACTTCCCCCAGACCTAAACTACCCCAAGAAACCTGGAAACACGCAACTGCCTAGAATGTCTTCTAAAAGACGAAGAAGTGTTTCCAGGTGAGTTTTAAAAGTGCTGAAGGGAAGTGTGGGCATGCAGATGGAGAGGGAGAACATTCCACAGATTAGATGCTGTGACAATTAGAGCCTCCTATGTCTCCTATGGTGGAGAGGGACCCCACGCAGGTGAGTGTCAGAGGATCTAAGCATGCTTGTAGGTGTGTACGGGAGTAGGATGCTAGATACGTAGGTGGGGCTGAGACCATGCAGTGAGGTAAGAACCAGAAGAACTATCTTGTACTGTATTTGGATGGGAACCCAGACAGACTCAGTGTAACTTTTGGAATAAGGGTGTGAGGTTTTCCCAAGGTCTTGTGGGGGTGATAACCCTAGCATACTGAAGCTTGTTAAGGCCCTGCACTGGTAGTCTGTGAACAACAACAGTGCACTAGTCAAGCTTGGAGATAACAAATGCATGCAAGAGAGTCTCTGCTGAATTGGGGGAAAAGGGCAGGATGAAGCCTGGCAATATTGCGAAGGTGAAAGAATGATGTCTAGGTGGGTTTTAACGATACGAGAGCGTGGAGTCTAACATGACAGCAGGGCTTTGAACATTTAGCGTGGATGTGGATGCAAATTGCATGACTCAGAAATGTAGAATTCATCCAAGTCTTTAATTCAGTCAGATAATCTGCTAGTGCAGGTGAAGGCAGTGTGTGAGAGAGGTTGGTATTTATGCAAACCTGAGTATCATCAGCATAGCAATGAAACTGCAGGCTGGACCACCTTATGGTATTGCTGAGGGGGAGCATATAACCCTCACTGAAAGCATGTGCAAATGCAAGACCAATTCGTTTGCTTTTGCTACACACTGAAGACATTTTGGTTTTCAGTCAAAGGATGAATAGGAAACAATACCGCATAACTCAATGTATAGCAAAAAACAAAAAACAACAACAAAGAAATGGCTTTGCTTTTGCAATATTTTCTGAATCGACTATAGTTATGATGAAGAACAGTCTGGAGGAACCCCACAGGAGAGATGAGACCTAATTGATAAGCCCTAAACCTATCAACTAAAACAAATGGTTTTCTGTAAGAGAATTTATGAAGATCTAAACCAGGAGGGGACAGTACCAGTAACTAGCAGGCAGCTGTTTCGTTCAAGTTGGTGTAAAAGTACATTAAGATATACTGGGTCAAAAACAGCAGTGAGGTCCAGAAGAACAAGCAATTCAGCGACCCCCATTCCAATGCAACCGGCAGGTCATTTGTATCCTTGAGGGTTGTTTCAGGACTGTGTGGTTCTACCTAAATCAAGACTATAATACCTCATCCAGGTTGTCGGAGATGAAGTGGTCTGTAAAGTCAGCTGCTACAGTACATCTAACTATCTTTCGGAGAAAATGCAGGTTAGAAATTGGTCTGTAGTTACTGAGCTCTTCAGCGTCAAGTCCAGGCTTTTTAGGAAGTGATGCATCTTCAATTTGGTGGAAACAGAACTAAGCACAGCATTCACAGGCTTGCAGGGGAGTGTGTTATAATGAATTCAGACATGCTTTAACCAAGGGAGTAGGCACTGGGTCTGGGTGGCAGGTGGTAGCTTTAGGTTCCTTAATCAGATTAGCAAGGAAACTCTTCTCAACAGGTAGAACATTACAGAATAGCCTTGTGACAGTAGAGGGGAGCGAGACAGGCTCATTTGCAGGGAAGAAAATTTGCTGGAAGTGGAGATAAACACTAAACTATTTTCCCATTAAAAACGTCAAAAATGTACAACAGGACATTGGAGAAAGTGTCAGGAAAAGACCGTTGGCAGGTCACAACAGTTTGTTGAGGTTTGTTTTGGTCTTGCACACTGGACAATAGTCCATATTGGCTTTCTAAAGTGCTTCTTTGTATTTCCTAACATGATCTCTGAGTTAAGTGCATGCACTGTCAGGCCTGTCTTCCTGCGGAGGTGTTCTAGTTGGCAACCTGCTGCTTCACACAGATGAGGTCAGGAGTAAACCAGGTGAAGGTCACAGCACGTGTTCAGAGGGGCGCTAGTTGATTTAGGTTAGTGGAGACAGTGTTGTTATAGTGGATGTCCAGAGCATCTGGGGATGGAGCGGGAAACACAGAAATAGGAAACTGCTTGAGCATGTTATTTGAAGGCTAAGGGGCAAGTGTTTCAGTTTCTAAAAATGATACTATGGTGTTTTTGGTGTTTATGTGATAAAGAGGGAATAAGCAGTTAACCAGCATGGCCTTGTAATGGCAGATAGCTACATCCAGGAGATTCATGTTAAGATACCTAAAGAACCCACAATATTCAAAGGGTGACCTTTAGTGTGAGTCTGGACATTTACTTGCTCAGTAAGATCAAAAGACTGCAGGATATTCAGGAAATCAGCAGGTAAAACACAGCTAGCTCGACTTATTGTTATAAAACAATACACCAGTATATAGAACTTGGCAAAGTGATGAGTTTAGATCATCAGCTTATTAATTATCGGTATGTATTTAACCTTATTGGTCAAGGGAGCAAATGTTTAACCAGACTAACTTGGTGCTTGCAGAATTATGTGGGTATGGATTATATTGACACAACCAATCATCGGTCTGCTTTTGGCACATTATAGCCTAAAATCCATGCCACACTGTAGACACGTGACGATGATCCAGTTTCCAGAAGCAGGGAAAGAAGCAGAACCCATTTCCCCACGGTAGAACAGCATGAGCACAGCAACATGACGAGAAAATGGAGAGTTACTTGAATGTATGCGGGCTAAAACGGGGTGGAACGAGGCAGCATGGGTTCGGCTTCGGCCAATAAGTAGTAAGCATATCGTGTATGGTGAAACCTATCCGATTTATACACCCAAGCTCTGATGTGTAAATCCTCATAAAATCCTTGTGAGTAAAATCCTTATGTGATCCTGTGGTTCAGGGCTGGAGGGTTAGGGTAAAGTCTAACATCAAAGTGGAACCCATCTTTGTAGAACGAAAGAAGAATAAAAACCCATCCATTTAGATGATCAGAGATCTGAACAGATTAACAGTAGAGAGGCAATTAAAAAGAGAAATGCTAAGACAAATGCTAACAAAAAAATGAAATAAAATAGTGATACCACCAAGAACATAGATAACAAAAAAAAAAGAAAGAAAAAGAAATGGTCAAGCCGTGCTTATAAAGACACCAACGTTTGCTGAAGAAATAACTGTAAAAAAATTATAGTGGATAAATTCTAAGAATGTCCTTTAATGTCCTCATGATGTTAGCATGTATGCTAGTTAATTCTTTGCCCAAATTTAAGCCTGTATCTTTCTCCTCTTCAGCGAACATCGCTGCTGTGACTCGGACATGCAGATTCCTCCTTAACAACATTCGGAGGATCCGCCCCTTCCTTACCACCTACTCTGCTCAGCTCCTGGTCTAAGCAATGGTCCTGTCTTGTTTGGACTACTACAATTCTCTCCTTGTTGGCCTTCCAGCATCTGCCATCTGACCCCTGCAGCTCATCGAGAATGCTGCAGCTCGACTGGTCCACAAGCTTCCCCGCTCCTCTCATGTTCCCCCTCTTCTTGCTGATCTTCACTGGCTGCCTATCAAATTTAAGACATTGGTGCTAGCATACCAGGCAGTTAATGGGTTAGGTCCAGCATATCTCCAGAGACTTGTCCGTCCTTATTTGCCAACCCGTTCCCTTTGTTCTGCTGCCTCTAGTCACCTGGCCCGTCCTCCTCTCCGCTCCTGTCCAGCCCGCTCAAGGCTGCTATCGGTTCTGGCTCCTCGTTGGTGGAATGATCTTCCCATTGAGGTCAGAGCTGCCGACTCCCTGACTACCTGAAACGCAAACTAAAGTCTTCAGGCTGAACCCCCCGCCCTGTTTCCCTGTCCACTCTGTAATCCTGTCCCAACCCAGGCTTCATTCTGTCCAGCCTGGTCATGATGTATTCAGGTTAGCTACTGGGGTTTTGTTCTCCTTTTAGTTAGATCTGTGGTATTGTGTATTTTGAAATCTGCGTTCATTTACGGTTAGCTCCGTTTTCACTGCTGTTAGCTGATTGGTCCTTCTACAGAATACTACACTAGGAGTTATTCTGGCTCTTATTCACTTGGCACGTGGACTTTTTTCCTAGAAGTTCGGCAACATACAGCGATGAAACCTTGTAAAAAAAAATAAGACTACTACTGAGATGGATGAATATATTGCATTTTCTTACCTTAACTGTTGAAAATAACGGGGATTTTTTTTAGATTTAGAAGAACTTAAGGACATCACAATCATGCAATCACTCAAATCATGAATGTCTCTTACCATAATAGACCAAGATGCTGAATCTAAAATCTCTGAAAATGTGAATCCTAAAATATGACCAGATGTCAAGGCTTCCGTGACCTCTGACCTATTTTACTGAAGCGAGACTGCATTAAAATCAGCCTGGAGTACGACAACAGTTCCTGTATTTCCTGAGTATTGTGAAGCATCGGCAGTAGATGTACGTGGGTGTTAGTCATCCTGGTAATGATATTTGGCAGTGCAATGTTTATTGGTGATGTAAACAGAAGGGAAATGATCATGATGACAGTGTAATGACAGTAATAAGAGAAACGACAGTAATACCAATAATGTCGGGGATAGCGTTAATGATTAGCGCTCTGTTTGCTCATATGACTGATTGTGCCATTGGTAATGATTATGATGGTGTTTACTGCAATGACTGTTGTTGCAAATCTAGGCCACACCCTCAAATAAATGAAGAGTGTCTGTGAAACTATATTAATGGAGAAAACTGCTAAGAACTTGATTCGGAATTCAGGGCTTCTGCATTGCGCTTGATATGATGGCCTTTATTAAAGACTTTTGTGTAGGAAAAGACTGTAACATAGTAGTGTATAAACTTCTTCACTATTGGAGACAGAGAGTTTGGAGTTTATAAGAAGTTAACTAGGAAGCAGGTATGGTTTCAGACATGGTCTTCTTTCTTAAACCTTCATAACTCTGTTGAGTGGCTGCAATTTGGATCACTGTTAATGGCAATTGGAGCAGTGCTTAAATGTTGGAGGTCTAAGTGACTGAAGCACAACTGCTTCAGTCTCTTTAGGTAGAAATGACATGAGGGCTGAATCTCTCTGCACCACGATCAGCAGGTAGTCAAAGGCATTGTGGGAAATGTAGGAAATCAAGTTGTTAAAACAGGGAAAAATGACGAACCGATGATGGATTTTTTCTTTGACATTCAGACAGTATATACAACCCAAATTCCAGAAAAGTTGGGACGTTCTTTAAAGTTGAATAAAATGAAAACTAAAGGACTTTCAAATCACATGAGCCGATATTTTATTCACAACAGAACACAGATAACATAACAGATGTTTAAACTGAGAAATTTTACAATTTTATACACAAAATGAGCTCATTTCAAATGTGATGCTTGCTACAGGTCTGAAAATAGTTGGGACAGGGGCATGTTTCCCATGGTGTATCATCTCCTCTTCTTTTCAAAACAGTTTGAAGACGTCTGGGCATCGAGGTTATGAGTTTCTGGAGTT
>JAQMCW010000032.1:27803630-27816269 GCA_030068335.1 Chrysichthys cranchii | reverse complement strand
TATTTGTCGAATTGGCCGAACCAGATCGACAGGTCCTTGAGTCAGTGATTCATTTCATTCATGTCTGTGATTCATTATTCTCGTTTCATTGTTTAAAGTTGGACTTGTTTTTTTTTTTACTGAAGTTCATTCTTTACTTGTTTATTAAATGACTCATTTAAACATGACCAAGGTTCACTCGTCACTTCAGTGAATCTTTCACTGAGTCATTCTTTTCATTCACTGAATCATTCTTTTCACCAGATACAGGGAGCTGTTAAAAGCAGTGAATCTTTAGATTATGATTATTTCCTTTTTTGTCATTCATTAGATCAGAAGTTAAATCAGTTAAATCAATTATTTGGTCATGCCCAATGTTCCCTACTCACTCATTCATTAAGTGATTGAGTCATTTGGACTGGACCAAGATTCAGTCCTCACTTATTCATTCAGTGAATCATTCTGTCATGATGGAGATTCACTCAGTGAATCATTCGGCTTTGCCAGGAGTTGCTCTTTCAGTCATGACGACGATTCACTCGTCTTCTTCAGAAGATAGCTGTTAAAATGTAAAGTCTTTATTTTGAATCTTTTTCGATTCTTTAGATTACAACTGACTACTTAGATGATTTCCTTCTCTCTCATTCAGTGGAACCTGGGGATCGAACCCAGGATGTTCTTACTGTGAGATGACAGTGCTAACCACACCACACCACCGTGCCGCCCCACATGAAGTGTGTCTCGGGACATATTTAATTTGAAAAAGAAACAGTTCTGTTTACCAGACGACCATTGCTGACAGCTTGGAAAACCATCGATGTGGACAGAACCTTTGCTCCAATGGAGGAACTGTATTTAGGCGTATTTTATTTTCAGGATGATATTATGAAGTACCCAATGAACACAGTATACCGTTCCAACACACAGCATACCAAGTGCTTTTTTTCTCCCTGTGAAAGTCGCACGCTTTTTTGTCACCCGGGTGACATCATCGGCCCAGCGTTGAGCCTGGCCCTGAGAGCCTCAGCAGGAGTGTGAAGATGAGGACAGGCAAATAAATTAGAAAGCACCAGGGGGGCTGTGTGAGAGCGCTGTTTCCTATCCATCACACCGTGCGTCCTTATTTGTCCATTCAAATGATGAAAATGCTGTTTTCGAAAGGTGATACCAATAATTCATTGCCTGATTCCATAAAAGCCACGCGGCACCCTGGGGCAAAAGATGATTTGCTGTAGCAGAGTGAATTTTACTAATCTAGTCACAATTTTCTGAAAGTCAATCCCCTTCGAGTCCACGTTTAGACAGGTTGGGTCGAATGCGACAGCTGAACTCTCTGGGCTGGTCCCTACACGCTTCCTGAAGTAGTAGTGATATTGTTTTCTCATCACTGTCACTCTGGATCGATACTGAGACGTCTCTCCACCTGATCATTTTTGGGGGAACGGGAGGGGGTGGCTGGAAATACGCCCCAGCTCAGGTTCTTCTCTCCGTCTCTATCAGGTAAATGATGAATTACCGGCTTTCCCACGTCTCCGAAGCAGTTTCGTTATCCGGATGAAGGATGACTCGGCTCTCAGGCGCCCCGCCGAAGTCTAACGCAATTTCCTCTCAGCGGTTTGAGTCTTAACGGTTTTATTTTTTAAACGTCTTCCATCAGAATAAAAATGATAAAGTGTTTTCGCTGCCTTTTAAGAAATCAGACAAACAGCAGTTGTTGACAGGGCTCAGATTTTCACCACTCATCTAAAGATAAAGCAAAATGGATTGTGAGGAGCTTATAAATAGGGGAAAAGAAGGTATAAAAATGTAGACTTACTCTTTTGCCAGGAGGTCCAGGTGGTCCAGCTTCTCCAGATGGACCAGGAGGACCCTAAAGCAGAGAGCCAGGGGTTATAATCAAACAACGAATAATTATCTTCTGCATATTCCAAGACAACTCCTAAGATTTTACTCCGTAGATTTTAGACATCGGAGACAAATCCGCCCTTGATCCACAGGAGAAATCTGCAACTTCAATATATATTTTTTTAATATCCAGAAGTGTACATTTTTTTTTTCTTTAAAAGTTATTTCGGAGCCATACTGTATTTTTCATTTCAATGATAACGGCTGTTTCTTGCTGTAAGTAGTAAAAGGCTCACTTATGCTCGCATATTTCCAATACATCCACTAGAGGGCAGCTGTGAGGCAAAAGTTTTTCCTCCTAGCTGTTCTGTAACAACTGTTTGTTAATATCATAAAGATGGTTAGAATTCCTTCCTAAATCCCAAACGACTTTTCGAAAGGTTCCGCAAATGAACGCGAAGGACAGACAAGGCTCTGTCCATTTCTGTATTTAACATTAAACATAAATGAGCCATTAGGGTATCTGGACCACCAGAGGGCGCCATGAGGTTTAAAACCCAAATAGACAAAAAGCCACACATTAATATGATTTGGCAAAAAGGTTTGTGTTATGGTTTAGTGAAAAGAACCTGAAGATAATTTACAAAGATAATGTCAGAAGCACACGCGAAGCACTCGGGTCTATCAGGGGCCGAAAACTCAAAAAGAAAAAAAGGAAAAACAAATTTTAAAGTAATCCAAAGATAAAGTACAAACTCAAACAAGCTAAAATAATTTTTTAAAAATTTGCTATTTCAATGCTTTGTGAGAATCGCAATTACTACGAACGCCATGTTTCATTTGACCAAAAAATCAAAAGTTTCCTTGCATGCGCGTGAGCGTAAAACTTTCCAAACTATTAAAATAAAAGAGGAAATGAAGTTAGAGTTAGCTATCTGCAAAAAAAAAAAAAAAAAAAAATCGCGGCCAATTATCCGAGAATCAATTGAATTCGAACGAACGCTGACGTTTACACAACATTATATTCGCGCCGCATCGTGATGAAAAGCACACGGAGATGAAGAACCGAAAGGAATTTACGGAGTCACTCAGCTGTGTGATAGAGCCGTATAAAGCTCTAATCAGTGAAGAGAGCTCACACGGTTCAGTCTGAAGGTTTCATAGCACTACAAATCTCTTCTCATTAAACTTTAATAAGACTGCAGGGTGGAGATAGGGCGCCGCATTAAAGTTGGGCCGCGCGACGCGCCAGCCGACACGCCAATCCGTAAAAACACAGCCTCCGAGCCTTCTCCTGACTGGAAGGTAAATTAAAGCTTTTCCTCATGGCCCGAGAATCTAAATGGCATTCATAAATGATAAGAAGGATCGCAATTTATAGCGGCCGATGAGAAAACCTGTCCTTCTTAGTTCCTAATTATATTTCACCTCGTTCATTATTGTATACGGATGTGATGTTAGTCAGGGGGAAAGTCCTGTGACGTGCTTATTCAGATTTATAATAAGATTAAATAAGAAATCATTTAAGCAGAGACCGAACTGTACGATACCCACATAAAATCGCATCAAGAAAGAGCCAGGTAGCACCAGGCTTCCAGATTCAGGTGTGTAATAGCAACAGCACTCTCTAGAGGGCGACACGCACTTTTGCACCAAACTTCAACCACTCTTATTTCTTCACGTTTCATAAGTGAGAAGTAAAAAATCAGGTTTTGGGGACTTACAGGCTGACCAGATTCACCATCTTCTCCCTTGTCTCCCGGGATACCATCAGTTCCCTAGCAGAGTGAGAACCGTGTGGATTAGACATGGACCGACTTGATCCTGGGTCCATTATTATTTTCATTCTATATTCTTCCTTTAGCAGGTATTATTCAATCATTCAAAAACGTTTCTTATCACATTTATGCTGATGACATTCAGTTATACATCTCGTTTAAACCACATTAGCTTGGCGGGTTGTCTACCCTGGTTGGTTGTTTATCTCCAATAAGTAATTGGCTTCCCAATAACTACCTCTATCTAAATCTCAGCAAAACTGAGACAATGATTAAGAAGTCCATTGCTTCTGTCTGTACGGCCGCCAAGTCGAGTGTTCGAAATCTTGGAGTGATATTTGACTCCTCTCTGGGTTTTTGACTCACATGTGAAATCAGTTTCACGTTCTTGTTTTTTTTTTTTTTTCATCTGAGGAACATCTCCAAATTATATCCTGTAGTTTCTTCAGCTGAAGTGGAGAAAATTGTTCATGTTTTTATTTCATCGTGCTTAGATTATTGTAATGCCTTATCTACCGGCCTAGAGAAGTCATCCCTTTTGCGTTTACAGTCCATACAAAGTGCTGCAACTCGGTTATCAACACATTCTAGGAAACGACCCGTTGTATATTCTTTACACACGGCTCCCAGGAGATCTTAGGATTGGTTTTAAAATCCTGGTGATTACATTAATATAGAGCGCTAAATAGACAAGCTCCTATTTATCTGTCCCAAGTACCCTTTAAACACACAGCTACACACTCTCTTCGGTCCTGGGCTCGTAACCTGTTAGCGGTTCCTCGTACGAGACTGAAGGCCAGGGGAGACGGAGCCTTTCAGTCTGTCGCACCGAGACTTTGGAACAGCCTTCCGCTCCATATCCGTTCAGCCGACTCTGTGGAAGCTTTTACAAAACTGTTAAACTGTTTTATTCAGTTTTGATTTTACTGTTTTATTTCTTTTATATGGTTATTTTATTTTATTCTATTATGTTTTATCGAGTATTTTTAATTGTCCGTACTGTTTTAACTAATGTATGCTATTTGTTTTTTTTGCCTTATTCATTTTTATTCTGCACTTTCTGTTTATCTATTGTGTGCAGCGCTTTGTGACTTCTTGTCTGCGAAAAGCGCTTTAGAAATAAACTTGACTTACTTACTTACTTGTGACATCACAACATAAATTACACACTTAAACTTTTTTTATGAATTCAATTCAGCTTGCTGATAAAATGCAGATGTATAGATGTGTAGAACTCAATACTCACAGCGACACCAGGCTCACCAGGAGGTCCAGGGTCTCCAGGGAAGCCAACAGGACCCTACAGTAACAAATACACTGAGTTCAGCAGAATCAGTAATGTGGATTATACTATTATACGCAAAGGGTTAAGTCTGAATCTGTTAGAATATCATGAGATGTTAACTTTATGTTTATTCCATTAGAACATCCATCAAAGATGCACTTACAGGATTTCCCTTAGGGCCGTCATCTCCAGGTGGTCCCTTAGGTCCAGCAGGTCCTGCAGCACCAGGTGGCCCTGCTTCACCCTTCTCTCCTCTCTCACCTTTGGGGCCCTGCGGATCAAGTCACAAACAGGCGTGGACCTGAAGCATGAGCGAACCAAAGATCTATCTATCAGGCATTACGAGTGCACGTCCCTGACATAAACATGAATCAGAAATGCACAGAAATGAACACACATTCCTGAGGTATCCCGTAAAATTAAAATAAATAAATAAATAAATAAATAAACCAAATGCACTTCTCGGAGGTTTGACTTAAATCAGAAATCATGCCTTTAAGGTAAGCTGTAAAACAAGAAATATAAGTGGACCAAGCATACGTCCCTGAGGCATGCAGGGAAGTCAAAATTTGATTGAACCAAATTAATGTCCCTTAGGTACGCACAAACCAGAAACATGGACAGAAATCCTGCCCCTGACGTACACCAGTTAATAACAAATATGAGTTCACCAAATACACATCCCTGAGGTGCACCAGAAAAATGCTGTAATATGTCATGAACCTGAAACATCAGTGGACTGAACTCACACACCTGAGGTACATCGTTTATCACAAATATAAGTGGACTGAACTTATTTCCTTGATGTACACCATAAAATCAGAAAACGAATTGCCTGTACTCAGATCCCTGGGGTATGCTGTGAATCCCTGAGGTACGCCACAAACCAGAATTTTGAGTGGACTGCACTCACATCCCTGAGGTGTGGCATAAATCAAAAATGTAAACGGACCAAACTGATGTCCCTGAGGTGCGCCGTAAATAAGAAACATGAATTCACTGAACAATCATTCCTTTTTGGAACGATAATAGGCAGATCATTAATACGCTAAGGAATACGTATAAGCACATGTCACCAGAAATGCGAGAGGACTAAACATATGTTTCAGAAATACATCGCAAATCTGAAATAAAGGGGACCGAATGCCCATCCCTGAGTTACGCTTTTGAATATCCTTAAAAATAAAATGTAACTTTCTGGCTCACTGATGTACAAAAGTCAGGGGTGGGGCCATACTTCAGAGAATATAAGAAAGAAATTCTTTGCACTAAAGATACATTTTCTGAATATATCTTTTAAAAAAGAATATCTGCTTGTTCTTCTTCAAATAGTTCAATACACACACACACACACACACACACACACACACACACACACACACACACACACACAACATTTGCACACACAGGCCACTTACTCCTGTTCCAGGCTCTCCAGGAGGTCCAGGATTGCCGGCTTCACCTTGCTCTCCCTGTAAGAGATTTCACTGGGTAAAAGCTTCACCATGGTAACCAAAAGCAAATCTCTGGCACTGTTTGTGCCAAAAAAAAAAGGCAGCGTAATTAAACATGACATCAGTATGCGCAAAATAACACAGACTGCAGTCAGGAAGTTGGCACTTTATTTATTTCCCTTGTGACAGGAAGCGGTCATCTCTCGATCCGTGTATTCTTTGGTCTCTCAGCAGGAGAAACGTCCTGGAGGTCTCACTCTATAGTCAGGTCTCACCAGCCCAATTAAATCCTGATACTGAGACCTGACAAATAACAACACGCTATAGGAGCGCTGCTGGAGCCGGTGTATACAGGGAGAGGAAGTGGTACTTACCTTCTCTCCCACTGCGCCCATGCCTCCAATACCCCCAGGTGGGCCTTGTGGTCCCTGAAACACAACATCAGATTAATCCGACAGCTCCTGTAGAAGTGTGTACAGCTTGCTACACTATCTAAAGAGCTTGTTTATACACTATTATCGAAATGAACCGCATAACAAACAACGGATTTGGGAAGCAGCAATGTGCAGGGGCCAAGCACCGTTTGAAAATTCTTACCAAGGTGCAAAGTACAATAAAGTTCACAGCCTTGCTCATGACACAAAAAGAAAAGAGCGTCGACTGTATACCATGGCCATGTTTGAATAATTCATTCCCATGACATCTATTTGTTTCCTCATTTTAGCTAAATCATGGGAGTTTTAATAAAATGCGCAATATTTTTCTTATTGTGTCAGGAGTGGGGCTTCGTACTAAAATGAGCCTACGAAGCACAAGCATACTGTTCATGCTGTTAGTTTTGTGATAGTAGCACAATGCTAACACTGGATACGCATAAATTAATATAAAATAAATATAGTCCAGAAATACATTTGACCTTTTATAGTAATGAAATCAAATTAAAATTAAACTAAATTGAATACCAAAGCGAAGTATTTGATGTTATAAAATAAAACAATACTCTGGTGAGTGTTTCAGCTAAAGTCGGAGTACTTACGTCAGCACCAGGTGGACCCTGAGGACCTCTTGGACCTGGTGGACCAGGTGGACCCTGAAGAAAGAGACACAGAGATGTCATTTAAATGTTTATCCATATACATGAGTTTTTATTTCTGTTCCCGTCGCAGGAGACTGATAAGTTGTGCGGTCCGGGGTTGTTACTGATTAAACCAGAAGAATTTATTCCGCTACATAATAAAATTGGACAACATTCATTCCACTTTTATTAGGCTAATTTAATCTAAAGTTATTATTGTGAATGTAAAGTCTACAAATTGGGCACAGTGGATTTACTGAGTATGGAACGAAGCGCTGATTTACACAAAGCAGAAGTAGCAGGCGAGTCCTGTGTGGGAGACATTTATAAATAAGAGTAAGTTCGGCCCACTAGGCTTGCTTAATTTTTTTACAACCAAATACGTGGGTTAAATTTTGGAACTTGGAACATCTGGAACAAGGTTTTTCTTCCCACCTACGCTTCAGCTTCATTTAACAAAAACCAGTGTGGCGAGTCCAAATTACCGTCTAGATGTTCAGTAAAACACTTTCTTTTTAAAAGTCTGTTCTCTTTTTTCTTTTCTTTTCTTTTTTTTTTTAAATAAGTTAGGTAAAGTGGGTCTGCAGAGAAACACAACTACCTTCTGTATTTTCCTCCGGCTGCTTTGTGTTCCTCGTTGCTTACGTGATGACTGTTTGTTAACGGAAGGAATAATCCAAGAAGGAAATCCCTTCATTTTTCAGATTGTAGTGCTAAAACATGCCTGGACTCCAGCTGGCGTTCTGAATTCAGAAAACGCTCAGAACTGGAATTTACCTGGAGTTTACTGAAGTACAGAACAACAGATTACATGCTGACGCTACAGGAAATGTAATTCACTTTCTTTTCTTAACTAGCTTCTTTATTGTACTGTACACTGTTCCTTTGCAACCATCGCTGTACTAGGACAAGAAACAGTCAGCTGTTTAAATAGATAGATAGATAGATAGATAGATAGATAGATAGATAGATAGATAGATAGATAGATAACGATGTGACTGATGGCTCAGGGGCTTACCATAGCACCGACGTCTCCATTCTCTCCCTTTTCACCTGGAGGTCCGGGAAGACCCTGAGGAGAAGAAGAAGAAGAAGATGAAGAAGACAGAGAAGAAGAAGACAATAATCACATTGTTGAATTTTATGCTATAAATTGTTCAGGTTCTCGAGCAAACCATGCAAAATACAAAAAGAAATAAAGTAAAAAAAAACAAGAAGGAAAGAAAGAATACTGGTATCTCATATTACCGTTTTCCTGATTATTTTTATTTTTTTTTTAAATTACATAAAATACATTTAAACAAACAAAAAAAAAAACCCAAACACAATACACTAATATTTATCTGGAACACCTAAACCCCACAAAAACCTCTTTCTTATAATCTGAAGATGATCTACCATCAGATATGGTGAGTTTACCATATCGGGTTTCATTTCATTCCTGTCATCTCGACTGCCTAATTCATTCACGTCCAGTAAGGAAACGCACACTGTGGGTCGTGCACTGGTAGTAAAATAATCAACTACAGAGTGATGGGATAAATCTACAGTTATGGAGTTACGGCTCCAACACTGAAGCTGATCACAGGAAGTCCTCAAGTTACGATGGGGATGTGTTCCTCTATACCTATTGTAAGTGGAAAATATCGTATGTCGAATGTTGTAGGCCACTGCTTAGCCTAGCTTAGGCATCTTAGCCTAGCTTAGCCTAGCCTACCCAGGAGTCTTTTCCTGTAGGAGACATGCTGGGCATTTAGAAAACATGCTTCTGAATTAAAATTAAAAGCTCTTGAAAAACACAAATAAAAAACAGGCGGTAATGCACTGTACAGTACACCGATACACAAGATACACAAGAGAACTCCGTGCGTTGCGGGAGAGAGCGAGGCATCACGCAAGGTGAGTCACACTTACATCCGGGCGTCGTTCGTATACTTCTGGGTGTCGTCCGAACGTATCATACGTCATACGCTATTACGCTGACCTGCCAGCGATGCCTGCTCGCGAATCTTAAATATTTTCTAAATATTTTACAATTTTTAGCGCATCGCAATCGTCATCGTAACTTTGAAAAATCACAAGTCGGGCTGTCGGAACTCGGGGAGCGCCTGTATTTCCCTCTAACAGCACATCCTGAAGATTTTGATTCCTCTTCCATCCCAACACTTGAATGTTTTATGCATCTAATGTCATGGGAACAAGTTCTCACTCACGTTATAGCACCTATAAACACTCAATCCTTCACCCTGTTCACACTCTATTCTCGCTTTTTGAGTTTATATGGCATGAACATGAAGCTGCATCTAGAAAAACTCTGCGTGAACTTCTCTCCTGAAGATCTCGGCAAACCTTGATGTTCCGGCTTTACCTCTGACTCTTACGAAGCACTGACACTTGGGACTCCTTCCGTACATGATCTTACAGGAACACATTTCACCATGTCAACACCTGTCCCTGTGACTGGGCTGTTGCTATAGAAACGATCAGGAGTGCACTCGTGTGAATCCCTGATTTACAGGTGATGTTATGGAATGCAAAACATCTTCTGAGCAATCAGAGTGCAGAGCTAAACAGTGCGGTACTGAGAGAGGACAAAGTGCCATGGGTGGGAGTGTCTGGGGGTCGCGTGCAGGCGGATGTGAGGCTGAAATGCTAAAAGTATGAGCTCACTGCTTGTGATGGACGCTCTAGAATAGGAATGAGAAAGAATAAAAGAGGAAAACTTGGCATGGAGGCAATAACACACTGCTGCCAAGTGTGTGTGTGTGTGTGTGTGAGAGAGAGAGAGAGAGAGAGAGAGAGAGAGAGGTTTCATCTCATTTCTCCACTGCTGGGCTCTTAGGCGAAATGGCTTTTAACCGGATTTAAAGGCTATTTAAGCCCATTTTCTGCCTCTCGCTCCTTTTTTCCGTGCCCTTGGTGGGCAGAGTATTGACCTGAAGACACTACAAAAGCTTTTCCACCCACCGCAGAGTGCTAGGGTTTATGCAAACTCACCACGCGCACGTCCCACGGCTCGAACACCGCCTCAGGAAGGTCCACCATTGTTCCTGTCTTTTCATCCACTGCCACTCTTTCACTTTGAGTTATAATTTTAAAACAAAGGCATTTAGAGTTTAAATAATCTCCGACTGAGTTTGACGGTTACGCACAAACTAGGTGAATCCGTCACAGGTCGATTGAGATGTGATTCTGGCCTAGGGGTGGGGCGATACACCCACGGGGACATGATCACGATATTGAAAAAATAAAACCCAAAACATTTCTGCGATACATGATCTGCATCACAAGATAAAGGTAGTAAATAAAAATCAATTCATGACTTTGAACTGAACTTCGGAAAAAAAAATGAAGGAAAAATAAAGGAGAAGATTTTCAACAGTTGCTTCTGATGAGATGTAATGTCCATTTAAGTGCACTGTGGCAGAATTGATCACGTTATTGATGTTATGTGATCACATCGTCCAGCCCTACACTCGCCCTGACATTTACTCTAATTGCATGTCTGGTCTTGGCTGTCTCCGTCTCCATCTCCACCTGACGTCTAACTCTGTGTGATATTTACTCTCCACATACTGAGGCGATTCTCATAGCACGCCCTCATGGCCAAAAAAAAAAAAAAGGAAAAGAAATCACTCTTTAAGGCCAGGAGAGAGCAAGTGTCCTAATGCCTACCGGAGCGCGTCGGCACTCAGAGTAATTATTGGAGGCACATTACAGCCAATTAAAGCTGAATCGAGACGACCGGCTCCGAGGTTCGGTGGCCATCGATGTAGTTGATCTAATTTCATTGTGGGGGTGATTCCACTTCACGGAAGCAAGCGCTTCTGTGAGGAATTCATGATGAATTGAGAGACTGGAGCTGCTCACAGCTTCTTACTTTATTATTATTATTATTATTATTATTATTATTATTATTATTATTATTATTGTTGTTGGTTATTATTATTATTATTGTTGTTGTTGTTGTTGTAGTTGTTGGTTATTATTATTATTATTATTGTTGTTGTTGTTGTTGTTGTTATCACAGAGAAAGGCAGAGATGCAGTATGTAGCACTGAGAGGTCAAATTTGACTTAATAAAAAATTACCCGATTGAATAATTTTATTTTTCAGTGCAACTATATTTAATATCACATAAAAAGTTAAAAGATATTACCTAATAAAATATTTACTGTATATATGATATTTACTATAAACTGTAAATAGATACAAATGCAACAATAAATATTCCCCCCAAAAATTTAATTAAAAAAAAAAAAGTGACAAAATGCACCTTTTTAAATATTAATAAAATGTAAAAAAGTATTCAGTTTAAAAACCTGTTTTATTTCTCTTCCTTCTACATTACTGAGCTGAGTGCCTGTGCTTTATCCTCAACACTGAGACCTGAAGAACTGAACAACGAGCAAGCTGGATATGTAGCTTAGCTATTTAGGTTGTGTGTGTGTGTGTGTGTGTGTGTTGGATCGATGCTAACGGCTAAGAGACAGGTGTATGGACTCACCTGTAGGCCGATGGGTCCGGGTGCTCCGGGGAAACCTCTGGACCCTTCGTCTCCTTTCTGTCCAAACATTCCCTGCTGTCCCCGAGGACCGGGCTCTCCATCCCCTCCCTGCACACACACAAATCAGCCGCACACTTACCCGTTAGCCATTAGCTACACGTAAAAGTAAAAGACGACGTTAGCTGAGCTGCATGAGTTCCTCCGCAGGATGTGAGGTGTTAATTATAATTGTGATTATTGGACATAATACTGAAATCTCTCTTAATTTATCTTCATAAATAAGTCAAAATGGAAATAAAGCCATTTATTAAATTTGCAGTCAGTGAAATAAAGAATAATAAGTGTGTGTCCAGACTCCAATGCAAAGTCCAAACTCCGAGTCCAGGAGCTGCTCATTTAAAATGAATACACTTTTTGTCAATCAATATTTCACCAAAATACATTTAAATCAGTGCGTTGACATCACAGCCTTATACTGTAGGTCTGTGTGTGTGTGTGTGTGTGTGTGTGTGTGTGTGTGTGTAAATAAACTGTTCTCCTTACCGCTGGTCCTGGGGCTCCAGCTGGACCCTGCAGACCCACTGGACCTGGAGGACCCTGGGACAAAAACCCACACAACGTTATACCTCAGAAAATCATTCACATGATGCCAAGAAGCAGTTCAACTACTGTTACTGTTATTATGATATAATATAATATAATATAATATAATATAA
>JAQMCW010000032.1:27744600-27761400 GCA_030068335.1 Chrysichthys cranchii | reverse complement strand
AATCCCCTCTGTGCATGTCTTTGGACTGTGGGAGAAAACCGGAGTACCCGGAGGAAACCCACACGGACACAGGGAGAGCAAGCAAACTCCACACAGAAAGGCACCCAGGTCGACTCCGGGGATTGAACCCAGGACCTTTTTGCAGTGAGGTACCAGTACTAACCACCACCACACACCACACCACACCACACCACACCACCTGAGCAGTGTAGGTTTTTGCAAACATTTTGTTTAAGTAGTAAACATGAACAGGGTGCAAGTTAGCAGAAAATGGCCTGTCCTTACTAGTTCTAAAAACAGAAAGAATAAATGGTGCTGTAGCGTTCCATTGTATCAGCTTCACTTGTTTTTCTTTATTTATTCACACAAGATCTCTCAGAACAAAGGCCTGGAGGCATCAGTCTCATTAAAAGGAGCGCTGGCGTTTGATATACCCCGGGCAGGCCCTGCTACACACACACTTTATACACACTGTACACCACAATATCATGTCTCAACAGTGAACACAACAATAAATATGCCATTTACAGGAACTGAAATGTACCTGAATGCACAATTCTTGACAGCACCTCGGTTCATCATAGGATCATCGAACACTGAGCAGAAACGGATCATGCTGCCTGTTTTCCAGAGCGCTGAAACAGTTTTGTTTTAATAAAGAGATGACTTAGAGTCTTTCATTTCTGGCAGGTCAGTCCACAGCCAATCAGAGCGCCTTGTTTCAGAGCTTCCAGAACCCACAGGCGTATGTTTAATTACCAGTGAATCAGAATGTTCAGACAAACAGGATGGTTGCATGGATGGTGGCGTCATCAGGTTTTATTCAAGGCTTGACTTTGGTCTGAAATTTAATCTGGATACTTTTTTTGTGAAAGAAAAAAAAATGCCTTTTACACAAAAGGTGCAGAGAACTACAAGTCCAGACTCGGCCTAAATCCAAGACCCCACTCTTGGTCTTTAACGAAAGGGAAGGGTGAAATTTATTGTATCAAGATTTATAGGAAGACAGGAGGCTGAGAGAGGGAAGAGCGTTGTGAAAACTGTCAGAGTGCTTAAGGTTAGCTGACATTATTTAGCACTGGTTTACAATTCATTGACAGGAAAACCTCCGACACAGACACGTTTGAGGTTTGGGCATCTTGTGCACCAGAATGAATTTATTTGGAAAGCACCAAAAAAACAATATGTCTTAAGAACATAATTTGGGATAAACTAATATATTAGCCTCATGTCCTTCTCAGAGCTCCTGAGTTTCTGTATGGTTAAAACAACAACAAGAACAACACATAGAACAAAGCTGAAGACAAATCTCGAACCCTTAAGATATGCTTTAGAAAGAAACCAGAGTGTGATCAGAATACATGACTAAAGCTGGAGCTCTGGAACTCTAACCCCCTGAAGACTTTAGCTCCAACTACAATGTTATAATATAAAGCCCATGTGACTATCTCATCATTACCTTAAGAAGTTCTAAAAGAACTAAAAGTATTGGGTTTTGGTTAGAGATGAAACCTGTAGGAAGGTTGATCACCAGGAACACGGGGTTGGGGACCGCTGGGCTGAAGACCACTGCCATATCTTACTGATCTCCTGACACAGTAACCCATCTCGAGTGTTCTGTTCAGCTTGGCCATGTCTTATACGAGCAAGGATCAAAAAGTAAAGGCAAAATCCATGTAACGGCTTTAACAGAAGTAACTGTGAGAACCTGAACACATCACTGTTCCACACAGTCCCCATGTGAGACGACGCATTTGTCGTATCGTTCATCGAGTTCCTGGATTCCTCCAGAGAAGAAGTTTTTCTTCTGCTCCCGAAGCCAGGTGAACCCCGCTTCCTTTACTTCATCATCAGAGATGAATCTGCGATCGCGCAGCGCCTCCTTCAGGGGACCGAAGATGTGACGATGGGTCGGCACCAGATCAGGGCTGTAAGGAGGACATGGGAGACGTCGGAACCCGAGCCGGTGCACTGTCTGTACTGTCTCTACTGTCTCCGCTGCTGTATGAGGACGTGCATTGTCATGGTGCAGCGAGACTGTTTTGGGCAGCGTTCCTCTTCTTTTGCTGGGAATTGCAGGTTGAAGTTCAGGTTGAAGTACAGGAATTTACACTGTTCACTGTTTGTCCATGTGCTTGGAAAGGCACCAGAACAGGAACCTTCATGTCCCAAAAGAACCTTAAGATGATTTTCTTGGGGAAGGACTGAATTTTGGATTTCTTCTTCTCTGAAGAAGACAGATGTCTCCACTCCGTGCTTTGTCTTTTGCTCTTCGTGTTTTCACATTACTTAAACATTGCCTTTACTTTTTGATTCTCCCTCATATTTCCTTTAAATTATTAGGTCCTTACAAACGCAGCTTCAGTAAACCTTTATAAATCCAGATTAAAGACCTGCTTAAATTGACTTACTTGTCATTTCTGGACTGTGATAAATCTGACTAGTTTTTCGCTCAATACCTGTGGACGGTAATTAAAAATGATTCAGTTGTTATTTATTAAGTGTAATCCAGTCACTGCTGTAATTAACATCTTTTCCCATTGATCAACGACTGGGATTCCTTATTTGACTTTCAGTTTCATTATTTATACAAATTTGTATGGCTATTGTTCAATTCTTGTGAAAATGTTTCATCTTTAACATAAAAATCACATTGGATGATGAAATTACAACCATCATTAAACTAAATTTGTTGTTTTGAAATATGAGAATCACTGAAGGGAGCCGTGCTAAGCTTTCCTTCCTGAGCGTGGTTCTGAACTCGGTGTAATCCTTCCTCTCAGCGAGGGGTCCTGAACCCGTCACCCTCCGGTTTCTGCAGGAGGAAAAGGCACTGAGCTGGAGCCGCCTAAGCTAAGGGCATGGCATGAATAGTCGGGTCTCATGGCTCGGACCGCGCAGGGACAGGTATATGGAAGTGCGATGAAAGCCCATCATTCATCCTCTCTGGCTTTGAGGGATTCAGAGCCTTGGTTCATAATGCTCAAACTATAATCTATTTCGATCGCTGAGTCTTTTTTTGGGAGGCCAAGGGTGGAGAGGTGCAGGAAAAATATAGCGCACTGCATACTTCAACCGGGGCAAAAAGGCCTACGTGTGGGTTCTGAGAAAACATTCAGGAGTGTTTGGATTCAGAGGAGGGGCGAAAATGCTTCTGAAGACTGACCAGGTATTTCCTCCATATTTCCCAGCATGCACTTCAGAGGCGCTGGAGAAGAAAGGACAGACGGTGCCCCTGTTCTCTGGCTCCAAACAGAGAGCGCTGTGTTTCCTAGACCTCGAATGACACCCAATCTACCTCAGGACTCCAAATATGTGTTGGTTTAAGAGGCAAGCAAAAGGAAAAAAAATCAGTGAATCTATTAAAGGCGACACTTTAACGGTGCCCTTTTTGGTGGAACGTGCGTCTCTCAGCAGGGCCGTACTTGTCGAGATCTCATTCGGCTCGCACGAGATTTTATTAAAAAAAAGAAAAGGCACAGATTCTTTAGCTGACTTAGCGTTAATTAGGATGACGGATTTGCTGAAGGCGAAAGTATTCCGAAGCATTTTCGAAAAAAGAAAAAAAAAAACACAGAAAGAAATGAACACTCTAAGAACATAATCAGAGTGATAAAACATCACGATAAAAAACTATTCCATCCCAGTGTGGTAAGTGAGTACCATCAGCGCACGCTTTGCACTGTTAGGATTAGCAGGAAGTGCAACGATGGAATTACTGAGGGCAAATGTTATCAATAATTGCGATGAAGCTGTTTTAATACAAACTGGTTATTCATGTAAAAAAAATAATCATAAAAAAACCAGGATTTTTGAAATGATTAATTCTATATTATTCATTGTTAATGATTACTATATATTATTAATTATAGAAATGAAACCTTTCTCACCTGTAACGTCAAGCAGCACCAGTTAACACTGTAAAGGTGCTGCGTTTTTGCCGAACGTCATATAAAGCATAAAAAAAAATTCTGAAGCACAGCACTACTGTAGTGAATTCATTGGGAACCCAAACTTTTTTAGCAGAAATGTACAAAAAAAAATATTATTCCACGTCCTATTGTCTGATCAACAATACAAAGGAAAATTTTCAGATATTTTACGTTATCCATGTGAAGGCATGCAGTTCCAGCTGAACGAAAAAGCAACATTTTGTTTAAAATAAAATTTCTGAAAAGGTCCGAAGATCAGACACATCAACTTTCCTGCTCTGCACAGTTTACCAAATACAATGTGCAACTGATAACATAATAATGACTATGACTCACATAAGTAACAAACAATTAGCAATATTAAATTTAAGAATATTTTATTTCATTACTTAAATCAACTATAATCAGTTGTTTTGGGTATAAATCCTGCTTATGAAATACGCCTGAAACCCTGAAGACGCAGGAATGTACTACGGGGCCACATATTTCCCTAAGCAACGAAACTTCGTTTAAAAAAAATGATGGTTTAAAAAAAACACATTTTTTATAGGAACCACTCCTTGCTTTGGCACGCAGATCAAGCACACATCCCACCAGGCTCTGGGATCACACTGACAAGATCTGTCAGTAATTTTACAAGCAGAACCGCTGTCTTTGTAAAACAGCATGAATTTGAGTTTCGTCTCAGGCTACAATCGCTGAGAAAACACCACCGAAAACCAGGACAAATGAATAGCTGCTTAGTCAAATCAAGACTCCATGAAAAGGTAGCCAACCCCCGGTCACCTTCCACCACCCCCACTGCTTTAAACAAACTTTGCACTTCACGGACAAACGCTGACCCTGGGTCCTGAGTGACCGTTCTCTTCTCACAAGCGCAACACATTTCAAACCCACGTGACAAGCACCCATTATGTACCGCTGTTTAAATTAAACTGGTGTTGACCCCCCACACACTCCGCTCTGTCACATTCAGCAGTAAAAACTGTGAAGAATGCCTAGCTGGCTAATCACGCTAGCAATAGGGCAAACCTAACGTTTTCAAATAACACACATGTTAGAGGACTTCCAATACTTCCACCATGAGAAGTACAAAGACTGAGTGAAGAGCTTTCACCCTTAAACGCTACGTACAAGCTATACTTTAGCAAAGAACCATCATGAATGCAAATTCACACGTGATTGCTATTAATTAAAGCCAAGTGCCTTTGAAGTCGTCCCCCCCGCTGTAATCACAAGTGAGTGCAGACATCAGACTGGATTTTTTTACTTCCTTAAAAGCACCACAGATGTTTTCTAGAAGAGCGCTAATTGAGAATTGTCCCAGAGCTCCCAGCCAACACTCACACTCACACACACACAAATACACACAAGTTCTCCTTAGCCAAACACCAAATTCCTAGAGGCAGTGAACAAGGGATGAATTGGCTTTGACATTTTTATCTTTTATGGAGGTCATAATTTAAGCTAACAACAGGGTACAGTAAGTAATGTTTATTGTATAGCATAGCAAAACACCAGAGTTTATCCTATTTAAGTTTTAGCAGCTCAGAGAGTTTGTGGGGCTTTTCTTTTTCAATGTTTAAAACACCTGCAGTCCACATGGCAAGGCGGAGCGACGCAAAATATGACTGCAAAGCTTAAAATGCCCAAAATGCCAAAAAAAAAACCCAAAAAAAAAACAACCCAGGATTTTTAAAATGAGCTGAGAACATCCTGCCATGTTTTATGCTAAATCTAACAGTGGTTTTCTTAATTTTATGCAAATTAGTCACGGTCTGGTAAAATCACTGTCTGAAATAATTGGCTACTGTGAATCTCTTGGATCCATGGCATCTTACCATTTAACAGTTCTTCAGCTGTCTCTCTGGGAGAACCTTCAAATGAAACCTGTGTTTGGACGCTAAGAACCCCTGAAGAGTGAACAGTTAGGGCTGTCAGATGTTCCTCTAAATCGAAACCTCAGTTCATGAATTTAGTTCCTTTTCAACAGTCATGGAAGGAAGAATCATCATTTCCTGAATACTTCAAACTGGAAGACTTGCTTGTCCTGAGGTGCTTTTGTATGGCAGTGTTCAAGGGTTCATCTCAAATATCCTGATCCCTCAGCATGAACCCCAAAAAGTCTCAGAATACCACTGTATTCCCACTTTATTTGAGCTGATCCTGTCACTGTATTGATCTCTAAGAGACTCAGAGAGCACAGGGACTCCTGTGGCCTTGAGTCACTTTAATTCCAAGGTGAACTGAGACAATCCTTTAGACCTGAGGTGTGTGTTGTGTTCCCCTTGCACCATTCTTCAAAAAAACATATCAAACGTTCTTGAGGCCAATATTCATTTGTACAGTGCACTGACTAGCCCATTGTGAATAATCATACCTTTGCATACCTCAGACATCCCAAACAATCCACTGACTAAGCACAAATGCTTGTTTTCGCTGCACAACATTGCTAGCCAACAACTATAAAGTATTATGTCATCATCCTGTAGCTGCTTCCAAACCCGGTCCTGGCAGCAGTCCCTCGTTCTTTCCTCTGATTCCAGGTAACTATTTTAATTTGCCCAGAAAATATCTTCCAAGCATGTCATGAAACACACATCTAATCTTATTGATAACAACCCCAGATCACATCCTATTCCACAGAAGCATACTCCATTATCACACGCTAATAAACAAGTCTTCTGGTACCTCCGAGCAGCTTCTAATGTGGTTTGGTTTTTCCGCCTATCACAGCCCAGATACCAATGGAATTTTGACAACTTTATTGCCATTACACATATGCACTTGGATACAACAAGTGGTATAAACGGCTTATCCTCCAGTACCCGACCTTGGAAGGAAGGCGTGATAGACAGGGTAGGCTTTGCTCGAGGGTCCAGCAGGAGCAGGTCTGTTCAGGCTTGAAACACCACTTTCAAATCAACAGCTGACCAACCTAACCACTGGACCACTACAAAAAGACTCACCATCCTTGAAGCTAAAGGGTTCCAAAGCACAAGATGACCAAACTCATAAACAGAAAATACATACACCCAGCTCATAAAAAGAAAATAGTTCTGGATATGCCAAGGGGAAAAAAGGCCACTCATGGCTCATAATCTGCATAAACTGCACATTGCTCCTCAACAAGAGGCATCAAGAACCATTATTTCTGTCTTTCAGCCCACTTCAAGCTCTACTTGCCTCTAAGCAATGGCTAAAGGGTGGAACCCTCAAGGGTACCTTGAGTTTTAGTATTCTTTCATCTTCAGTTCATCTTCTGTTTAATACTAGTCAGGGTTGAGGAACTGGAGCCTATCCCAGGAATTAGAGAGTTGCTAATCCACCTACAGGCATGTTTTAGGGTGGTGACAGGAGTCTGAAGAACCTGGAGGAAACCTATTCAAGCACTGGAATAACCTGACACTCTGCAGACAATAATCCAAAGTGTGAGGTAAATGCCAACACTACCAACACTACCCCCTACACCATGTCCCACTCTTCCCTTTATTTAGAGCAACATATTTTTTAAAGAACCTCATTAAGGTACATAAATGAACCCACAGGACCTTTGGGGTACCTTTGACACTAAACAAGTTCAAGGGTAAACCGCTCGAATCTAAAACCTAAAAAAATACTCAAAGTCATCTGCGATTCTGAAAAGACTTAAGCGTAGATGAAAAGGGATTTACCTCGAAGACCTCCTCATCCAGAAGCCTGCTGCCAAACACAGTGATGCCTTTAGTGTCGAGGTTGGCATGGTCACTTCTTTTCAAGGGCTTAGTGATCTTCTTCTTGCAGTCCACAATGATGGTCACAGTCTTCTTCTCCACGCTGATGGCTACACGATGCCACCTGGAAAACAGAAATAGGAACCACTTAGGAGCACAAAATGATGTACTCAAACCTCAAACATGAACTGTCATATGATGCCTTTGTTCAATATTTCCACATCCATATCAAGTCATCAGGTAAATACCAAGCTCCATGTTCACTTAAACCCAGGAACACACTCATGCTATGATTGTCATAATATTCTAGACTGGAGAATTGGTTGTATTGGGAATAAGGAACCCTTGAGGGTCGAAAGTGGACCACTTCAGAAGTATGCTTTCTGTAACATACAGCACATAAATTACTGCCTCAGTATCTGTCGACTGCGGATGTGTCCCAAACCATACCGATATAGGGGCTGTGCTTTGACTCTAAGTGGCCCATGGACTAAATTACCAAGAACCGTTAGTGGATTGGATGCTACCTATTGCAGTGCACTGTGGGATTCCTGGAGACTGTATGACTCAAGTACACTGACTCTTGCTTATTGTTTTAGTTGTTTTAATAAAACCAAATGTTTCAATGAAATTCATGTTTCATAAAAGTGTTACATTTTGAGATCCCCTGGATGATTTAATAGAATCCCCTGGGAACCATATACTCACTCTGTGAACCATGCCACTAAAAATCCTTTATGCTTTCACATCATTACTCCAAATGAAACCTAAGAACTCTGCACTACATACATAGGGGATTAAATGCTTCTCCAGGACCAAGATAGGGAGTACAGGTAATAGGACGGCAAGCTAACGAAGGGCACACGAGTCCTTAACTCTTCGTCCCATAACTCTTACACCTCAGCTACTCCGCATTCCAGGCCTTGAACACATTCTACCTTCATCACGGATTAGACTCATTAAAGTCCAGACCAAATGATTAGTCAGCATGACAGACAGCGTGAACATTGTGGAAAGTGTGTCGCAGAGGAGAGCCAAAGAAGAGGGCAGTCAAAATATTACTGGATTATTGGGATCTTGATCAAATCTTACAAGCATACCAGAATTCCCAATCCAGGTCTTGAAGAATTCAGACAAATGTGTATTTTCTCAGCTCATTGCTGATTAAAACTGCCTAAAATCATAGAACGTGCTGGTCCAGGGATCTCAAAATCTAAACAGTAAAAATAAACATGCCAAGAAAATACGTACACAGATTCTTCACCTAACTGGTTTAGGTTTCAATAAAGCAGTCAGCGAATCACAAATAAAGCTCACGAACAAGACTTTGCACTACTTCCACTTGCTTCCATTTCACTGATACCCTGTAAAAAACTTTGCACTTCCGCTATCTATTGAGTCACTGGTTTAAATTCTGTGTAACAATTACATGCTTATAGTACTGTTTTTGTCTTCTTCATGTTCCACCATGAGGTCATTGTTTCCTTAAAGATGACACACTTTTCCTAATAGTTTCTCTGCAGGTACTGAATAATATGCTTTAAATAGGCAGTTCAGCCTGTGTATGGCCAGTTTCTAGACACTAAAAAATTGAGGTAAATGAAGACTGTACATGCTTCTTTAGTCATTTTGTCTATCCTGACATGCTGCACTAGCGCAGGAGTTCCCCCTGGAAGTTCTTCAACCACATCAAGAAGCCCTGACTCAGTGGAACATAGGAAGTCAGGAACATAGACATGAACATATGACGAGACTGAAGATGGATTTATAAGCAAGATCATAACCACCAAGGTGAAAACAAAATCCCAAGGCTGGAGCAGGAGGACGTGGTCTGCAGAGACATGTACGTCTTCTTCCCCGTTCTGTCATTGGTTGATTACCCTGATGTATCTATCCACCTGCTACGTGTTAGCTTGTCGTGTAGTTTGTTTCCTGTATGTATAACTCTGCTGTTTCCTTGCCTCTTTCCATAGCCTTAGCATGCATTTGTGTACTTGTTAAGTACTTGTACTCGTTGACCTGTTCTGAGTTTGTTCCAGTTTCGCTGCTCTTGGCTCTTGGTGTATCCTAGTTTCAAGTCCCCAGCGAGAAACTTAGCTTACAGTTCCCTGATTACCCATAACAAACACCATGCTTGAGTCCTTCTTTCACTAATTGCATGTTAAAGCCAATTTTTCCTCCATCTTACCAGATAACCAGATAGCTGTGCTAGGCAGGTACCTCTTACAACAGCTAAGCATGTTCAAAAGTCAGAAACTATGAGTTATATCTGACCATTCTAGATGCCTCTGAGAGGGGAAATAAGGTCAGTCGTAGACTGTTAGCCACTTTACCACAGTTATCCATTAAGAGCTATCTTGACACCATTTTTGGCCCTTTAGCTATTGTTGTGCCTGGTTAAACTACACAAAAACAAAATAATTAGCCGCAAAATCTGTTTATAGTTTAGACCAAAATTAATGAGCTCCAGATTTCAGGACAAACCCGTGTGTTTGGTCATGTCCTGCTGCTGCAGTTCTGTCTAACCAGAGCGAGGAATTCAAAATATGAAGCTTTATTGGATGAGATAATCACAGAGGTTGAAAGGTCATGTTAAACACACCCCATCTGCCCATCGGTAGTAAAATTGCATATGGTCAGATCACTCACAGCGTCTCAGCTCGTCTCTTTTAACCTAAAGAGATAGAGACACTAGAAAGACCTAAGTCATGTGAAGGTCCAGCCATAATACCAGCGTAACGTCTTCTGGAAAAAACTACAGCTCTGAATATGCCGAGAGCGTGCTAAGCGTTTATCATATGCATTGTGGTTATTCAAAAAAATAAAAATGCAGCCAGTGATTTCTGATTACAACGTTCGAAAGCCCGAAATAGGAAAGGCTAGGCTGAGAAGTCTGTCATTACAGCAGTATGGAAAGAACCACAAAGGCGCAGTTAAGCTAACACTGCATATGCTCAGAGCTCTGTAAGATACAGCTGGAAAAAGCTGAAATGTACACAGCTAAATGATGTGGAAAGAGGTTTATATAACAAAGATATATTAATCCAGCATTTGGAACATGAATCATAATACTGCTACGCTAATACCATTTTTAAGAAGAGCCTTGGAAGCACGGATAAACATTACCTACCAACAGAGTCGTAAGTCGCAGCCAAGCTAATATTGCCTGTGGAAATGGCATCGTAAAAAAAAAAAAAACCCAGCTAAACTAACACTGACTTTATGGTTAGAGTTTATAAGACAGAGCCGAGCCTTATTAGCACAGTAAAGCTAATACTTCCTGTCAACATAGCCTTATAAGTCACAGCTAAACTAACGCTGGCTATGAAAGAGCCTCAACGTTACAGATAAATTAAAGAAGCGCACTCTTTAGAAAGAGACACAGCTAAGCTAACAACGCAAAAGGAAAAAGCTTTATATGGCACAGCTACACTAAGATACAGTCTCCTAAGATACAGCTACCATTCATCGTCAACGCCGGCAATGTTCGCACTTACTTTCCGTCAGCGAGGTTGAGGGTGCGAAATAGAGGGTACTCCTCGGGCGCAGGTTTGCCCGCCTGATCCTCGTAAAGGAAGACGGGAGAACGTCCGACCTCCACGCCGAGCTGCTGAACGCCTCGCTCGTTGTAGATGGACAGCAGGAAGGACTGGAGACCAGCTTTGGCTTTGAGGGTGGTCAAGATGGAGAAGTCTTCAGGGAATACTCCAGCTGTGGTAGAATGCATTGAAACAGAGTTAGTGCGGCTGAAAAACGGAGCATTCCAAACCACCAAGACGTCTGAGGAGCACCGGGATTCAATTAAGCACTACTAAGCTTTCACCTTGAAATGTTAAGTGGAATGTATTTGTCCAGACAAATCACCAAACGGCGCTGGATTGCGAGCGAGTAAGAAAGCCAATGGACAATTAAACACTTCACTGTAACTATCTAAATGCATGCTAAAATTTCACTAAGACATTTATTTTCATCACACGGTCAATCGATTGCAGCTCCTCCTGGAGAATCCTGAGCGTTTTAAAAATTAAACTGAACGTCTGGTAGGAACGCGGAGATTTCTCAGCACTGCAGCGGCAGCATGCTAACAAGCCAGAAACAAATTAAACTAAACCCAGCTGCATCACGCCACATGCAGAAGCATCGCATGCGCATACTTATAGTAGCACAACGAGAACACGTGTGATTGTATTTTCAAAACAGCTGTCAGCTGTCATGCGGTTTTCCTCTAATCAGCTTTGATGAATTGAGACTTTCAGTCGAGCATGGTGTAACTCAAAACCTGGACCTGACATTTCTGAGGACATGTTCACTAGGATATTTTGGTTAAAAATGCCTAAAAAACGCATCTATAACCTTTTAATTCTCTACGAACAATTCGCCTGATGGACAACACGCAGCAACATATGGCTAAAGGTTTACATGAAAATCTGTCATCTTTTGAAAAGTTGCCCCAGGGATGAATCTTGACATAACGTATTCTGAAGTCTGCCAATATGGCCGAACTGCAGAGTGTCAAGGTTTGAACCTTTAACACCGCAGGTCATGGAGGGGGGAAAAAATCTGCCCACAAAAGCCTGCAATAAACTAAAATTACATATTGGGAAGATTTTCCAACATGACCTGGAACATGACCATCATTATCCAGGCTAGCCGAAGAGTAAAAGATCTAACCGTCCAAGTTCTCCTCAAAAAACCCCCAAAACATCAGGAAAACAGAGGCTAGAGCATAACCACCATGTGACTTTCCTGAAAATGTATTTTGTTCAGAGGCGCCAAGCATGTCTCGGCCGATCGATTACATTCGGATTAGAGTGCTTTGGAATAAAAAGCGTATGATGGAGGTTTACCTGGGAAGAGCTGTCTGGTTGGAGCGCTGAGCTGAGCCCCCTTTCCCACTCTGTAGGCAGTGTCAGGCTGAGACAATTTCCGGTTCACACAGAAACCCGAAGCCTTCTCCACTCCTTCGGGGTTGTTGGGGAGCGCTAACACTTTCAGGACATCCACAGTTTCAACTGTGAAGAGACAGAGAGAAAGCGGAACATGTGGTTTATCGACAAGTTTTCAGCTCAACAAAGCGAGCAGTGAGGGTGATGTGAAATAACGTGACATTACATTACTGTCATCCTTATCCAGAGCGACTTACGTTTTTATCTCATCTATACAACTGAGCATTTGAGATTAAAGGCCTTGCTCAAGGGCCCAGCAGTGGCAACTTGCTTGGATTTGAGCTCCCAACCTTCCAACGTCTTAGCCCTCTGAGCTACCTCCTGCCCCCACGACATGAACATACGAGGAGAGAAACTCAACCACCGCCAACATCACATTTCAGACTGAAATCTCCTAAAAGGCATGGGATTGTAGGTTTGGGGAATATGATGCTGGCTCAGTGCAGGTCTGAGAGGCTGTGATGCTTGAGAGAAACTGTTGGGACCCTAAACAAGATCTTTTGAAAAGGGTCACAAAGTAAGCATTCATACATGAATCTGTTGGTTTAAAACGTGTCTATATATCTAGCTCTAAAATAATTTCTAAACTTCATAGTTATGAAGAAGTTGGAATGTTTTAAACAAAACACCCTCATGATGAACACACTACCAAGCGTTCAATCTTTCTTTCTTCTGCAATACAATACGATACAAATCGTCTGATATCTTTTGCACACTTTTCTGGCCACAACCTTCAAAATGTTGAAAGTTGCAATATGATTGGTTCTCCACATTTCCATGAATCTGATTCCAAACCTAAAACTTTTGAGAACACTGAAACAATGAGCTTTATAGAACAAGATATTATGGCTACTGGATTACAAATATTAGCAACTTGTTTGCGTTTGGTCTTCTGTCACTTTAGTCAAATTGCCTCTTTCTTGTGAAGGCTGGCACCATTAATTAATTAATTAATTAAAACACACCAGATTCTCTAGCAAGACTGGGTCACTAATTTCCAGTGTGACGACTCACTCACTCACTCACTCACTCATCTTCTGATGCTCAATCCTGTTCAGGGTCACAGGGGGAATCTGGAGCCAATCCCAGCTGACTTTGGGTGAGAGGCGGGGTTACACCCTGGGCAGGTCGCCAATTCACCGCAGGGTGACACACAGAGACAGACAACCATTCACACCTATGTCGAATTAAGAGTAGACAATCAGCCTAATCCCCTCTGTGCATGTCTTCGGACTGTGGGAGGAAACCAGAGTACCCGGAGGGAACCCACATGGACACGGGGAGAACATGCAAACTCCACACAGAAAGACACCCAGGTCGAACCCAGGACCTTCTTGTTGTAAGGTGACAGTGCTGACCACCACACCACTGAGCCACTAGAATTGTCCTAAATCTCTTCACTGAAGTCGAACGGACGTGTCTGATAACTGAAACCTGTTATGGGGTGGAAGGACGTAGAAGCTAAATGCCCGGTCAACAGTGGGTTTTCATCATGACCATGGAACAGCCACAGGATGACCTCAATGACCTCTGGACAATCTCAAGTAGAGAAATAGGTTCACTTTAAAATGAACAGGGATACTGGTATAATGTGCTAAAGTCAACGTCATGAAGAAAGCGTGGCTCCGTACCACTTCAAATATGTGCACTGGGTCATGTGACAGGAAACATCTGCATCAAAGCCAGTCAGGCATCATGGCCACAGCTGGAGAGAAATCTGAAATGAACCGAACTGGTGAAAGTCCATTATAATTCTGCAATATCCGTAACATCTGTGCTGTAATACAGATAAGAGTGGAGGTTTCCAAAAGCGCTCTGGATGCAAAGATGATCATTTAATGGTGCATCATATTAAACCCTCTCTAAACACCAGCTGAGATGATCCTAACTTGACAGCACCTTGGCACACTGAAGATATACCATTACCTGCTCTTCAGTAAAGTGACAAAGCTATGGGAACAAAGGTTCCAGATATCCTCAGCCTCTCTCTCTCTATCTCTCTGTTCTTTTCTCTCAGTTTAAAAAAAAGGTTTAATTTCCTTTTCCATTGCTGTGGGCTGATATTCCTGCAAATAAAAATTCTATCACGAAAGCTCTTTACAGCGCAGATATCTCCACAGCTGATAGACATCATTTGCTGAATCTCACAGTACGGGTACACATCGACACTCTGCTCACTTCTGATTGGTTGGTACAAATGATTCGGATTCTCTCAGTCGGCTGGGAAAAAGAAAGACATTTCTAGTCATGTTATTGATAAGCTGTGTAATTATGCCCTTTTGACACTTTGGGTTAAGGATGGAGTACACTTCATGGACACTTTCTCTTTAGAAAGGAGGCGTGGCCTCAGTGTCCATCAGTTACAGTAAAGGGGGTGTGGCTTCTGTGTGTGTCAGTCTCAGTGATGGAGGCGTGGCCTCTGAGTCTGTCAGTCTCAGTGAAGGAGGCGTGGCCTCTATGTGTCTCAGTGAAGGAGGCGTGGCCTCTATGTCTGTCAGTGTCAGTGAAGGAGGCGTGGCCTCTGTGCCTGTCAGTCTCAGTAAAGGACGCGTGGCCTCTGTGTCTATCAGTCTCAGTGAAGGAGGCGTGGCCTCTATGCCCGTCAGTCTCAGTGAAGGAGGCGTGGCCTCTATGCTTGTTAGTCTCAGTGAAGGAGGAGTGGCCTCTGTATTTGTCGGTCTCAGTGAAGGAGGCGTGGCCTCTGTGTCTGTCAGTTTCAGTGAAGGAGGTGTGACCTCTTTGCCTTTCAGTCTCAGAGAAGGAGGCGTGGCCTCTGTGTCTGTCAGTCTCAGTGAAGGAGGCGTGGCCTCTGTACCTTGTGAATTTCAGCGACCTTTGTGCCTGTCAGTCCCAGACTAGCAGAGCAGCTGCTGTAGCCTTCTATTCCTCAAAGCTAACGCTTTCTTTCCTATTAAAATCCAACTACGTTAGCTAAAAACTGGATTTTGCTGCATGTCTTTGCTAATTTAAATCCATCCTTCGCAGATCAGACATCAGGATGTGCATCATATTATCTCAGACAAAGATCCATACACTGTTCCTTCTTCCAGCACCTCTACCCGATCAGTACACACCCAGTGAAGCTCTGGGGCTTTTCAACCTCAAACGTCTCAGCACGGAAAAACGCAGTCGTCTCCGTTTGCTCTGCTGATCCGAGCCGAGAGCCAGGTTAAAGGCCAGAGACTAATAAAAGCCTGGAAACACCTCTAAGACCTTTCACATCTTTCCATCCTCCATTCATCAGACCCAAAGAAGACAAGTCGGTGTGGAGTGAGTGATCACCCTCGACCTCACTGCATCCCCAGAAGCCAGACATGCAGTCATGTAAACTCTAACCCTCGAACACACACCACGCAGAATAATGGAGCCTCGAGGAACATCAGCACACAGCGCAGAGTTTCAACCTCACACACTCGGCCTTTGTGTGTGTGTGATTCACAGTTCCCTCAGCCTGAGCTACAGGGCTCTCTGTCAAACTCTCTCAAGGAGTAGACTATTATAACAAATACGCCTCTCAAACCCGTACACGCCCATACACACACCCAGATTCAATTTATACAATTCAGACTAGAGCCAACCCTACAAGACAGCACATTATATGCCACATTGGGGAAGGATGGGGGGTATCATGTTGCAGTACCTGATAGTTTATGCATGATGATATGCATCTTTGCTAACAAGATGCCAACAAATTGTTAAGAAAGTTTATGACCTTACAGTGACTAATCGTGTTGGGTATTCACTGCTGAAATGTGTTAATCCACTTCCTTTATTTTCATTCAGTGTGTTAGTTGTATTTGTATTCATGGTGATATGACATTGTGTTAGTAGCTAGAGTACACGTTGGTCAATATTTCAATAATTTTAGACTATCGTGATTAATCAGTCACCACAGGCCATGAAGTTCTTAACCTAACACACTTTATGTTAAATAATTCAATTTAATTAAAGTTTATTTACATAGCACTTTTAACAATGGACATTGTCACAGAGAAGTTACACAGTACACAGTGAACCGACGCCTATCGCGGGGGTTACGTTCCGGCGCCCCCCCTGCAAAAGGCGAAATCCGCAAAGTAGCGCCGTCCCATTTATTTTATTATTTATACAAATTTTAAGGCTTTATAAACCGTTTCCACTCTCTTATTAACCTTTCCCACACTCTTATAAACACGTCCTATGCTCTTAAACACTTTCTACACTCTTAAA
>JAQMCW010000032.1:27475257-27488952 GCA_030068335.1 Chrysichthys cranchii | reverse complement strand
AAGGTGTACAATTTCCCAGTTTGAACATTTGTTATGTTATCTATGTTCTGTTGTGAATAAAATATTGGCTCATGTGAGTTGAAAGTCTTTTAGTTTTCATTTCATTTCACTTTAAAGAACGTCCCAACTTTTCTGGAATTCAGGTTGTAAATCATGGGCTGATTACTGATGTTTGGGACAAATCACGTTATCTGTGGACTGTTCAGGCCAACAGTGGATCAAATCGTGGACTGAAAAGTGGAGTAGTAAACTAAAGCCATTAAATGATTGCTGAAATTCTAAACAGATCTATGAAATCATATTTATTATGAATTATAGTCGAAGATTCATCTCAGATTTAAAACCCAAAACAGTTTCAGTTCAGTCATAATAATAAACCTTGACGTCTCAAACAATCGCTCTATTAGCGTAATGCAGAACTTGCTAGAAGAGTCTGGAGGATGAGATGCAGTGCATTTTATCTGTATTATCGCTAGCCCTGTGAAACGTTATGTAAGCACCCTGACAGCTGTATGTCTCCTAAAAAAGTTATCACAGTAAACTTTATGGACAAAGAGAAACTGTCTACAGGAAACAGTGTTTAAAAACAAACATGTCTGCCCCCAGACTTCCTCTCCCTCTCTCTGTGTACTCGCTACCTGCTGAGACAGCTCCGTCTCATTCTCCATCTCTCTGAAGACATGAGAGACGTCTCGGTCCACCTGGACATCAAGCCACTGACAGTAGCGTTAAAAAAAATCTTACAAGGCTGGATGAGTGACAGAAATAAGACAAGGTTGGGAATTGTGTTTGCGTATTGTTACAAATACTCCAAAGAATAAGTAAATAAACCAAATAAACAGCGTATCATGATGTACAATCTCCTGTGTGCTGAAAACATAATTGTAAGATATATTCTGAACAAATGGGGGAAAAAACAGAGCACTTTTTCGAAAATCTCACAAAAAGCCAGACTTCAGGAGGACAGCTTACCCAAAAGGCATTAAGATTTGACACGCACTCCTTTCAGAACGCAAGTGATTTGAAAAAGAAAAGAAAAATAACATCTTATCTACTATTTTCTATAAAATTGATGCAGCCAAGCACATCATACATGTTTTAAATGACATTGTTTTGTACTCTACTATATACAGTGGAGGTCAAAATTAGAGGACAACCTACAATTTCCTAAATGTCGAAGTCACTCCGTAGTCCTATGTGGAAATGATTCAAACAGGAGTAAAAGAGTAGGATTTTGACCAGATGTCATGAATTACATACATTCAGAAGCACAGGATAAGAAACTTAAACGAGAGATTTAAAAAAGAGCACTGATCAAAATTAGAGAACACTTTCAGATCCCTCCCAGTTATTGGTGTTAATCTGCAGCTGGTGCTAATTTCCTTCATTATCTGATAAACCCTATTTAACCGGCAGCCGAACTTTCCAGTTATCAATGACTTTGCGAGATGTCGAGGCGTTCTAAAGTGAGTGAAACCCTCCGGCAGCAGGTTGTCCAGATGAAGAACAAAGGGTCGAGCCTATCAGCCAGAGCAAGAGAAGTTGGTCGTCCCAAATCTGTGATTTCTAGAATATTGCACCTTTACAATGTCACAAATTCAATCAAGTCCCCCAAGAAGGCTGGATGTCCATGAAGGACAAGCGCAAGAGAGGACAGGACAATGTGGAGAACGTCAATGGGGAATCGTTTCAACACTGCAGCTGGAATTGCTCACCGACTCAGCGCTGAACAGAGTAAGGATCTGTCTCGTCATACAGTGTCTCGACGTTTAAGAGCATTTGGACCGACAGCCGACTCTGCAGTGACTGTGCTGTGTGAGAGACTAGTGATGTTCTGTGGACGCAGATGTGCTGAAGTCATTCAAAGCGCCGGCCTGTACACTTCCTATTAATTTTTGACTGTTGTAACCTTCAGAAAATGCAGTTGTGTTTATTTTAAACACAGGGCAGAGGTAGAAAGACAGTAGGCAAGGTCGTGGTCAGAAGCTTGCAGGGTAATCCGAACGGTGAACAACACAACAAAGGCAAAGGCAAGAAAAACAGGCAAGACGTCAAAACCAATATGGCGAACAAAACATCGGAGGCAAAAAAGCAAGAGCAAAAACAGAATCAATCATGGGCATACATGTGATATCAATCATATAATGCAAGGCTTGGCAATAGGCACAAAAATAGGCAAAGCAATGCTTTGCGACTCGAGTGTGCATGCATGAGTCTCTTTAAAGTCTGGGTCATTAGTCCAGAACGCGGATAACCTGTAGGAACCCACGTGACGCACGAGCATGGCGCGAATCCTTGCGCATGCACCCGTGGCACTGGGGAGGAAATGAAGGAAAAAAGTGTTTTTGTGCGGTGCGAGTCCTCCGGCCTGCACCGCTATTGGGGGTTCCCGAAACGAGTGTGCTGCACGCGCGCTCCGTGCGGGCAGATTCATGACACTTCCCAGATATTCCTGTGTGCCTGATTTCCAGGGCTGAAAAATCAGATCCAGTTCATTAAGGAATGCTGTTAAACAGACTCAATCTGGTCTAATTTGACTTTATTAAGCCGCTCAGGTCACTGTGACACAGAGAGCTGCAGCTGAACGTGGCCTATACATTACAGCTTATTAGCCTGATGTGGCTGGTTGTTATTTAGCGGCATGCTGTGAGCCATCCGGGTCCTCGATATCTCCTCGGTTAATTCTGTCACTGCGGCCACATTGTCAGGCTTCCCCTGCATGATTTGAGCTTTAAGATGAAGAGGCTTTTATCATAAGCACTCGGGGGGGGCAAGATGAAGCAGAGCATCAACGCGTTACAGCAAACCTGGTGAAGAGCAACGCCAATTAAGGGGTGAAGAAAAATTGAGCACTACAATGTGTTAATGCACGACAGATTCTCGGGTTGTTGTGGGGTCAGTGCTGCGGTGAAATGCGTTTTCATGTGATAGATCAAGCATGTTTTCACATATCACATGGATTCTTCCTTACATGCTGTTCCTGTTCTGTCGAATTTGTCTCAATTTGTGCACTTGCATACTTACAATTGCTATTTGGAGTGCACAAGTGCGTTTCACTGAGAAGTCCGGTACAATGGTTGACATCTTGGTTTCGTAGCAGGAGGTGGAGGGACCACCATGCTAGGGTTAGCCAGTTGTAGGAGGGCATGTCATCAGCGCTGATGGTGAGGTAATTTCCACATTGTGTGAAATATGTAGACTAAGAAGCGGTGAAAATTTAAATGCTTTACTTTTTAAAGTGGCGAACAACAAAAAAAAGCCAGGAGATATTTTTTTGGCGGTTTGTGTGACGATCGGGGTCACATGTTGCGATCGGCATTTCCTGTGAGCGCACCACTGGCCCCCCGCGACAGGTGAAATCCGCGAAGTAGTGCCGTCACATTTCTTTTATTATTTATATATATATTAAGGCTTTATAAACCATTCCCACTCTCTTATTAACCTTTCCCACACTCTTGTAAACACTTCCTATGCTCTTAAACACTTTCTACACTCTTAAACATACGTAATTTTAACAACATATAAAATTCTCCATGCGTACTTACTGCTGGTGAGGTCACTTCCTGTTTATGGCCTGTTTACTAGCTGAAGCGGAAGTGGCGTACACCGCCACTGTGTATTCATCCACTGATGAAATACAGTGCACAGTTTTATTTCAATTAAATAAATTTAAATGTACGTTTAATGTTTGAATTAACATTTTTTTTTAAATTATATTTTATATTTTATATTTCAGAGTCCCGCGAAAGCCAAAAAATTCCTCAAATCAAAATTTGAAAATCCGCGATGCACTGAACCCGCGATAGGTAAACCGAGATATTGCGTGGGTTCACTGTAAATAAAAAAAAGCCTTTAGTATCCCTTGGCTATTCAATTGTAGTAACAAATAAAAAATGCCTATGCATTTCAACCATTAGAGCCTTCATCTTGGCAAGTTAAAATGATTGACTAGGATGTTTCTTCTAGATTTTAACAAGTAGTCACATGATTAATGTCAACAAGTAAAGTCACAGGTACTAGACATATAGTAAAGTATGTAACTTTACTGGCTTACATTAATCATATAATTGAATAGCCATGAGATATTAAAGCCTTTTTAAATGTATTATCCTCTTGAGTGCATCAGATTTCTTCAACAATACTTAACTAGAATCCCCCCGCTATGCAAACTGTTTTTGACTATCGATTTTTTTTTTTTATTTTTTATTGATGTAGACATGAGTCAAATTAACAAAGAAAAACCACATTTCTGTTTGTTTTTATATCTGGTGGAAATGTTTCGCTTGGTTTTGCATATGCAAACATTTATATAACTTTACTAAAAGATTGATAAATGAGGCCCAGTGGGAGCACACAAATTTTCAGTCACCTAGAAAGATCATATCTTTCCAAAATAATAACTTATCATGACTCCTACCTCCTGAAATGCTACCCAGTGGACAGATTAAACACTCAATGAGCATTAATCTTGGTTTATAGTGTCAAAATCTGATTAATGTTTTATGCAGCAGCTCCTCAGCAAGGCTGAATACACTGCTTACTTAATGCTTCGTCCACTTAGACAGAGTGTTGATCACTACACTGATGACATTGATAACAGCAGAGACAACAGCAGGAAGCATATAAATGCTCACTGTTGGTATGATTTACTGTAACACATTTACAGCCCTCACTCTTTGATTAAAGCAGAGCTGAAGTGAGTAATACACTAACCAAAACACACACATAGAGACAGAGAGAGAAAGAGAGAGATGAAATATTTAGAACTAGAAATAAGACTCAAATGAGTTCTATAATGTACACTAAACTATGACTAGTATCAGAACTAGGAATTGGATCAGAACTAGGCCTAGGTTTAGAATTCTAAGAATTTCAAATGTCTCTTATAAGGAAAAGAACTACTACAGGACTAAGCAGGACTAGTGCTAAGGTCCAAGAATGGATCAGTGTTCAGTGGGATAAAAATTTAATGTAAGGATTTTCATAAACTTTTCAACCTATATTTAGTTGAATATGATACAAATACAAGATACTTAATATTCAAAGTGATAAACTCTATTGTTTTTGTAAATATACCCTTAGTAAGCATTTGGGAATGGACACTAATTGAGAACTGAATTATTTTCAATTATTTTAAAAGTTTTGAAAGTGAAATTCTTTCCCATTTTTCCGTGTTACATGATTTCATTGCTCAACAGTATGGGGTCTCAGTTGTCGTATTTTGTGCTTCATAATGCCCAACACATTATCAAAAGGAGACGGGTCTGCAGGCAGGTCAGCCTAGTACCCCTAGTACTCTTACTATGAAACCCCACTGTTGGAATGTGCAGAATGTAGCTTGGCACTGTCTTGCTGGAATAAGCAGGGACATCCCTGGAAAAGATGTCACCTGGAAGGTATTGCTCCAATACCCATATATACCTTTCAGCATTAAGAGAGCCTTCACAGATGTGCTAATTCCCCATGCCATGGGCACTGACACACCCCCATACCATCACAGATGCTGGCTTTTTAACTTTGTGCTGGTAACAGTATGGACACGACATCCATGATTTCCAAAAACAATTTGAAATGTGGACACATCAGACCGCAGCAAACTTTTCCATTTTGCATCAGTCCATCTCAGATGAGTCCTGGACCAGAGAAATCGGAAATCGGCACTTCTGGATGTTGTTGACTGTGGCTTTGCATGGTAGAGTTTTAACATTTACATACAGATGCAGCAACGAAATGTGTTTACCAACAGCTGTTTTCTGAAGTGTTCCTGAGCACATGTAATAATGTCCTTTGTACAATCATGTCAATTTTTAATGCAGTGGCACCTGAGGGATTTTTCTGTCCTTTTTCTGCCCTTGCCCCTTTTGTGCAGAGATTTCTATGAATCTTTTGATATTATGGATTGTAGATGGTGAAATTCCCAAATTCTTGCAATTGTACATTGAGAAACATTGTTCTAAATCACTTTGACTATTTGCCCATACAGTTTTTCACATAGTAGTGAACCTCACCCCATCCTTGTTCTGAATGACTGAGCCTTTCAAGTACCCAGTACCCAATCATGATGCAATCTTATACCCAAATATGATGCTATCACCTGGGACCAGTGAACTGTTTACCTGTGGAATGTTCCAAACAGGTGATTTTTAAGCATTCCACAACTTTCCCAGTCTTTTGTGGCCCCTTTCCCAACTTTGTGGAATGTGTTGTAGGGATCAATTTCAGAATGAGTGTATATTAAAAAAAAAAAAAAAAAAAAATCAATTTGAATGTTAAATATCTTCTCTTTGTATCTTTTTTGGAATCGGGGTTGTATAACAAAAATTAAAACGTAAAATCTGACCTTTAATAGACTTATGGTCCTTTTCAACATTTTAGTTCTATTCTTAGTATTGTTAATAGCTATGACTTTGCTAGTAATAATTATTTTAAAATAATAACTTAATAATGAACTTTTTACTCCGAGCTATACCTTTATGCTTTATCAAGCTATGCTTCATTGTTCTGGTTTTAATTCTATTTTTAACTAGAGCTGAAATTAGAAATGGTTTTAAACCTAGGGGATGATCATTTTCCCTTTGCTGCATTCTCTGTTCTCTCTGCCAGGACTTCAAGTGTGTTTATATTTAAAAGTAAGTGTTCATTTTAGCCATCAGATGTCACTTAAGTGTTTTTGATTTAGTGTTTCTAGAACATGTCCAACAGACAAACGTTTCAGGGTAATGTCCTAGAGATATATTTCCATGCTTTCTTATGATTTCAAAGGCAGAGTAGTGTTTCTTTTTACGGTGTTATGTTTTATGTATGGTGTGGTAATGAGCTATGATACTGTTTGGTGACAGCCAATTAGAATTTAGAAGTGATCTGCTCTAGAGAATACTAGAGACTTTGTAAATGTTAGTTCTGTTCAAACAGTTCCCAATTAAAATGGAAGAGAAAATAATTGTCAAGACCAAGGCTAGTAAACGTATCCCAGGAACTGCACAGTGAAATCCGAATTACCACTTAATTTCAACACAAAATTCACACCACACAAATATATTTTAATTAGTTTATGTTGTTAATGTATTTCTTATGAAACGTGTAATCATGCAGTTGTACATTATTTTCCTTCATTGATCAATTACTTTTCTTCACGTTTAAAAGATTTCATCAGGTTAATTTATAGCACACACATGTTAGATGATCCGTACAACACCCTCACATGTTTGACGTTCCCAGGCTCTGAACTCAAACTTTTCAATTAATTGGAAAATATTAGGGTTAATAACCAGTCTGGCTCTCACCTTTTTGATGAACACAGATTGTAATCTGCAAGTCAAGCTGCAAATTCCTCCTGCACTGTCAGCTGCTTCCATAAAATCTATCCATCAGTCCATTAATATACAGTGGAACCTTGCATTGTGAGCGTAATTCGTTCCAGAGACATGCTTGGAATCCAAAGCACTTGTATATCAAAGCGAGTTTCCCCATAGTAAATAATGGAAACTTATATAATTCGTTCCACAACCCACAAATATTTATATAAAAATGACAAAATATAATACAAAATATAAAGTAAAAATACGTAAAACTGTCATGAATTTGCCCGTGCAGAGCACGCGTGCAGCGCACCTGTTCTGAGCACTCCCAATAGTGGTGCATGTCAGAGATCTCACACCACTAAAGACTACTTCCTAGTTTTACTCTGCTATAAAAAGACTGTCTTCACGCAAGAAGCATTAGTGGCCATTTGCCGCACTCTTGCCAAGCCTTACGGTACCCGTGTTTGCTTTCTCCGGTTCTGACTATGTTTCTGTTTCTTGTTATTCAATCCCACCACACCTGACAAAAACAAAATAGCCTGCACTTTACCTTTAAAAAGAATCATGGCTGGTGGGAGGGAGAGGGGAGAGGACTTTCACTTTTGACTTTTGACTTTCACTACAACTCACAGAATCACTGCAGTCCGTCGGCTCACTGGGATCTTTTTCTTTTCGTGAGACTTTAACAAGGAAACTATCCAATGATCGCTGCTTTTGCCTCCTTTTGAGGATTTTGTGGAAATGCGACATTGCATTGTCATTAAACAGATTCATCGCTCGTACTGCTACTGCCTTATTCGGTTGGTGCTTTTCTACAAAGTTTTGCACACTTTCTCACGATTTTACACATCTCCCTGATCTCATTTGAAGTGAGGAATCAGTCTTTTTCTATGCTACTGCAGATGTTGACTATACAAGTGAGCCACAATCCCACAGTGAGTGAGAGAGACAGGTTGTGATCACGTGAGGCTCGGCAGATGAACCGTATGAATACTACTCGTATTGCAAGACATCGCTCGTTAACGAAGTGAAAATTTATTTACATTTTTTGCTCGTCTTGCAAAACATTCACAGACTAAGTTACTCGCAATCCAAGGTTCCTCTGTATCTCTCTCTCTCTCTCTCTCTCTCTCTCTCTCTCTATCTCTCTCTCATTATATATGAATATATAAATATCAAAGTTTGAACAATCCTTAATTACACAAAAACTTACTTTTAATCAACCAAGAAAACTAACCTTGCATGAGTCGACTTGGAAAATGGAAAAACATTGGCGTGTACGAAGCGGAAGGGGAAAATGGCCAGGGTTGTTTGTTCGGCACCCAATTATGTGGTCATGACCAGATGCAAAATTTAGGCGTATTTTGTGGTCGGGAGCCGATTTGTTCATCTTCGGGGGCGTTTGTAGCCAGAGGTTCCACTAATATATAAATATATAAATATATAAACATATATAAACAAAAAGCTCTTGTGACCACGGGGACCATTTTGGACTTCACATTCCACATCTGTTCCAGTTGTTCCTTTAGGCCTTAGTACTTCTCGACCTTCTCATGCTCCTTCTTGCTGTTGTTATTGTCAGCTGGGATTGCCACATCTATCATTGCTGCTGTTTTCCGCTCCTAACCACCTCTATGTCTGGCTGGTTGCCTAGCACCTGTTTATCTGTCTTGAAGTCCCACAGAATCTTAGCCCTGTTGTTCTTAATCACTTATGTTGGTGTTTCCCACTGAGACTTGGGAGCTTGAAGCCCATACTTGGCACAGAAGTTTCTGTATGGTACCCCCCACTTTGTTCTGTCTTTCATTGTGTGCTGTCCCAGCTTGCATCTTGCAACCAGCTACTATGTGCTGGACAGTCTCAGGGGTATCTTTGCACAGCTTGCACCTTGAGTCCTACCTGTAGACCCCTGCCTCTACAGATCTGGTGCTTAGGGCCTGTTCTTGTGCTGCCATGATCAGAGCCTCTTTGCTGACCTTCAAGTATGCTTTGGCTAGCCACTGGTGGGATTTCTTGATGTCAGCCACTTCCTCTATCTGCTGGTGGTACATTCCATGGACGGGCTTGACCTTCCAACTTCCAACTGTGTGTGTGTGTAATCTTTATCATTGGATTGAACAGCCGAATCGAGTCGACTGGAAAAATTCTTCAGGCTCAGCCATAAATCTATATAAAACCTTGTAAACAACAGCAAAATGGATAAATGAAGCAACTGTGAAGTCCAGACTTTATTGAGCCTATATGCAATGGAGGAAATACAGTGTGATTATCATATGGCTTCTATCACTTCAGCTTTCCTATTAGCGGTACAAATGCAAACAGAAAAAAGGCCCTTAAAAGTGTGTAGTTCTCAGGGGAGCTCCCCATTGGGTAGTCACTCTCAATAAGTCCCTAGAACTGTTTGGTTTTGGCAGCACCTACTGCACTTATCATTCTGGTCTCGAGAGTGGTTATGTCATCAAGAGTCAGCTTTTTATGTTGAAATAGTATGATGGAAACTGTTTTTACATTGTCGAATTATCTGGAGTCATTCTGGGTGCAGTAACACACAGCCCTCTGACATGCCATAAAGATTTTTTAATTATATAACACAGTGATTTTCAGTAAATTGTGCTGTAGGCATGTCAAAGTTTTTACAGAAACAACTGACATTGCAGGAGGAATTTTCAGTTTTATTTTCCAGCTACAGTCAGCATACATCAAAAAGATGAGAACCAGACCCGTTAGTAACCTTAATATTTTCTAATGAATTGAAAAGTGAAAATCATTGCATACGATTTCCATGTTTGGCCGCGATTAGCACTGTGCATGAGCACAACTGAACTGTACATGAGCGCACCTCTTTCAAGCAAGTCCAAATGAACTGCGCCAAAGTGTGGCCAAATGAACGGCACCACAGTGATCACATGATCTAGACAAATGAACTGGACTTTTACTGGACTCAAAAGCTCTTGAGCATAGTATAGATTGCCTAATGTGAGTACACCCTTAGAAGACGTGGTGGGTGTGTGTTTTGCATATCTGGTATTTCTGCCTCTCTCAGGCTTGAATGCGTTTACACATATGGGTGTGGGTGTGTGTGTGTCTCTGTGTGTGATTGCCTGGAGGGGGACTGAAGTCTCCTGCTGCTCTATTTGATTAGATCTGAGTGGCAAAAACATAGCTGACCCACTGCCACTCGTTTACCTCCTTTATACCGTCTGTCTATTCTTCTGTCGCCCTTACTCACTACTCACCATCACTCTGATTTATCTTTCTTTCTTCACTCCAGTGCTCTCTCCCCTTGATTTGTCTTTGTTTCTTCAAATCCTGTTTTCTCTTTCCCTTTCTTATTCCTTCTTTATCCTGTCTTCTCTCTTAGACTGTACTCTATATTTCTTATGCTGCCTTTTCCTCTCTTTTTTTCCTAATCCTGCCTTTTTTGTTTTCTTTACCCTGCTCCATATACTCACCTGTATTTGGTTTATTTTCTTGTCTTCTCTTTCCTTTTTCATGGTGTGTCTTCTGTTTCTTCTATTTTTATTACTCTGTCTTCTCTTTTTCTCCTTGTCATATCCTTTATTAATTTTTTTTTATTTCTTATCCTGCCTCTTCTCTCTTTTACTTACCCTGTCCATTTTCTTATCCTGTTCTTTGTCTCTTCCCATGCTTTTTCTGTTTCCTACCATGTCAGCATCTCCTTTTATCTCTCGCCCCCCATTTCTCTCCTCTATGTATCTTTTTTCTGCTTTATCATATTCTTCTCTGACCCTTTACCTCCTTTCACATCTTTTCTCCCTTTCCATTTTCTTATACTGTCTTAATATATTTTTTTATTTCCTTACCTTGTCTTTATCTCAATTCACCATGTATGTTTATCTTCATCTCATTCCGTTTAGGTACCGCTGCTCCAGTCAGTACGTGTGCATCTTGTCCCATTTCTTGTGCTGCTCTGGAGATCCTGGAGGTTCAGAGCGTGGATCGAGATGAGATCACACAGGATGACGAGGATCTGCTCACTATCACCTCTCTGGAGGAAGAGTTCAAACGGATGAGTGCTGAGCCAAATTTAAAGTATCGCATGGACATGGAAACAATAGAAAATGGACAAAAATAACATTTCTAAAATATATTACAATTTTGCAGCCATATAGTAGCTTTTTGGCATGACTAAATCCTTTTTTCATAGCAACCAATCTTTTGATAATATAAAATGTAATATAATTTTCAAATTATATGGGCAAATATTAATTCTTTTACCTTTTACTGAGCCCTGATCTTTCTGTTGCAAAATGCATGCTCAAACCTAATATAACTATGATTTAGATAGAGTGCTATGAAATATGTATGCAACTAAAACTACTCTTTCAGTTCATGTTAGTTAGCTAGCTGTTGGGGTAGTTATAATAACTGTTCAAATCTGTTAGTTTGCTACCTAAAAAGCTGTGCATTTTAAACAGGGTATGCAGTAAAGGCATACTATACTTTTTCAGGTAATTTGTGATACCTTATGGCTTTCCATTAGATTTTAGAATATGGCTATGTGGATTTGTGCCCTTTCAACCACAAGAGCATTAGTGAGGTTGGCCACTATTGTCAGATGAAGAGGCCTGGCATGCAGTCAGCCTTCCAATTCATCCCAGTGGAGTGTTTTTACTGGGGCTGATGTCAGGGCTCTCTACAGGCCCCTAGAGTTGTTCTCTACCAACCAGCCTTGGCAATCATATGTTTATGGTTTATCACTTTGTGTGCATGGGCATTGTCATGCTGAAAAAGGAGTGAGCTAGGCCCCTTAGATTCAGGGAAAGAAAATCTTAATGTTACAGCATACAAAGACATCCAGAGCAACTGTGTGCTTCCAACTTTGTAGCAACAGTTTGAGGTGGTCTCACATATAGGTATGATGGTCAGACATTTTACAGGTTTTCATGCAGAGCCAAAAAGACAAATAAAATGGGTTACAGCTTTGAAATGGGAGGATTGGCAAACCACGGAAACAGCAGGATATGGGGCATACATTTTGCTTCTTGTAAATATTTTTTGTTTCAATTCTTCACAAGGTTTTTATCATTTTTTTCTATCACTAGGTAGAATGTTTCTGTAAAATGTTCACCGTGTTTTCGGCATGTAAAAAGCCATGACAAGTTTGCTGTCTGGATTAGAGTTTACTGTACACTGCACTAGGCTACTGCTAATGTAAAGTAAAGAAATTCAACACATCATTTTTCCACATAGGCCCTATGCAAGACAACACATTACTTGTATCATTCAACTAGTTCCTATATTCTTTCAGAGACTCTGGGGTCCTTTGCATCTTGTTACTGCTTGATATTAGCTTTCAACATTATCTCACTCTCAGCGCATACTAGTTTCTTGCTGGCTTCTGTCAAATCACTTAATAGGCTACCATATCCTTAAAATGACTGCTGCTGGGCTGTTAGGGGAATTTATTTAAGGTAATTTAATCAGCATTTTTGTTATTTTGGATTGTATCTTGGATATGATTTTGTATTTTGTGTACATGTTACATGAGAAAAGTGAGAAGATTAATATGTAAGCTCTGATATTTAAATGTTTAGTGTGATGCATTTTGATTGGCTGCTGAATTTACTATAAATACATACATGTCCACAAGTGTAGCGCTCAGAAGCTTTGGGCCCAAGAGGATCACAGTCTTTTGACCATCATTTTACCTAATTTCTGTAGCAAAGTGTGGAAGTCATCTGTTGTAATTGTGTACTGAATTTTAGGTTTTAATAAAGATAAAAAAACAAGAAGAAATTTTGCATTCAAACCCTTCACGTTTTTATTCATGTTGAGTGAGAAAGTGTCTGATGTGCCTTGAACTATTAATTAAGAGTTAGAATGGCTGTACTCACACAGGCTGCTTATCCACACTAGGAAATAAGAACACCTCAGTCTCATTCTGTTGTCTGTGAAGACTAATTCAGTTAACCATTTCCAGTCCCACACAGTATAATATTCTACACATTTTGTCTGCAAAGTTTTGAATGGCCTTGCTCCACCTGTCTGACCTTTGTCATTCACCCGACTTTCAGTTTGATTTCCACTCGTGGTAGAGCTTAGAACAACATAGATCCCAGGTTGTGGTTTTCCCCTAATTCTCTGTGATGCAAATAAGCATTTATAATTTATAATGCTGTAGGGAAAATTTGGTGTCCCCTGCAGTGATGCTGTTCTCTCAGCAATCCACATCATGGAAAAAGAAATGCTTAACATGCCAGAAACCCACCACCAATTCAAGTATACTGTACGCATCATCACCAGTGGTCTGAGCTGTTAAATCAGCCTCTAAAAGGTCTTCATAATGTATGAAGTACAACCCCGATTCCAAAAAAGTTGGGACAAAGTACAAATTGTAAATAAAAATGGAATGCAATGATGTGGAAGTGTC
>JAQMCW010000032.1:27439616-27450250 GCA_030068335.1 Chrysichthys cranchii | reverse complement strand
TGGCCGTACGTCATTTCCGTTTCAAACGCGAAAAGAATTTTATATATTTAGATCAAAGTTTTCTTAAATAATGACTTTCGTAATTATTTACACAATAACGATCCGCAAAGACGATGTAAAAAAAAATGGCGTCCACAAACGAAGTGATTAGTTCAAATGTAAGCTCTAGTGACGCTGTTTCCGCTCATACGCACATATGATATGTTCTGTGGTCGTACGTCATTTCCGTTTCAAACGCGAAAAGAATTTTATATATATATATATATATATAGATAGATAAGCTTTTAATTGTAATTTCTATACTTCTGTGAAGCCTCTTTGTGACTGAGTCCATTGTTAAAAGTGCTATACAAATAAATAAAATTGAAGTGACGTGAATAATACTTTTCCATCACCATCTCGGTATAAAGCCGGACGGTGTTTCGGACTCAGCCACAGATTCAGCCGTCGCATTAGTCCATCTTACACAGGGCTTCGTCTGACAGACGCACCACATGAACAAACCCTGATGAAGGTTACACACATTGCGTAGCGCAAATAACGAGCGTTAGTCTCAGGTTGAACTGTAGCGCTGGGGGCGTAATGCTAGGCAACGTTACATAGAAACCCAGAGCATCAGCGCGTCTCAGAGTTGGAATAATGCACTTTTTCTTTTTTACAAGTATTCTAGGTGAACCTGAGGCTTTAATCAGATTCTACACAACATGGATCGGCTTCTTTATCCGAATCCGGTGAAAACTGAAAAACGCACAATCGGCTTTGGCGGCCTTATCCATTTCTCCAGGACATCCCTCATTGTGCGAAATCATTCGCCGAAACTCACGCTCGAGCTGCCAGAATCTGCCGTCTCTGTGCCTCGGAGTTATCTTTGGCTTTCTGAGCGCGTTTTCGGCCGGCTGAGCAAAGTCCCTGGGTCCGTCGGCGGTTTAGATTGGCAAACAAGCCGTCCACACGTTTAATTAAAGCGAGATCAGGTGCGGCTGTCTGTGCAAACACGTGCTTTTTAATCTTTCAATAATTTCAGAATGTGGAAGGAAGGAAGGAAGAAAAGCAGCATCTCACACCGTGTGTGTGTATATATATATGTATGTGTGTGTGTGTGTGTGTGTGTGTGTGTGTGTGTGTGTGTGTGTGTGTGTGTCTTATCCCTCCTGCCCAGGGGAAATATTGAGATGGCCCTTACTTATTGAGAGAGCATTGCCTTTGGCAGAGAATCCTGCAGAATTGTGCATTTTTTCGCAGGTAGAAATGGTGACACCTAAGTGCTGAACGCTCTCCGGCCCCGCGCCCCCGCTTTAAAGACCCAATTTGCTCCTCTTCTGCTGCAGCGTTATGACTCCACAGGGTAAAACACACGTCCCATGGCTCGTTACAGAGGAGAAATGATACGTCTACAAAAATCCTCCGCAAGCATTCCACCCTACGGGGCACAAATCAGAGGGGCTGCACTTTCAAAATGGCACACACGCGCTGGGTTCATGGCCAATTTATTCAGAAATGATGTTGTTCTTAAGTTTAGGACCTTTTCCCTACTTCACAAAGTACCGCAATATAGCGGATAGGGAGCGCCCCGATGTTCCTGTAAAAAATACTAAAAAATTATTCAATCAAAAAGAACATATGGTCATTAATCCTGATCATTTCGTTTAGCTAGGTTGTACCTGGCAGGAACAGAATTAAATCAAATAAAATCCGAACTGGGAGGGGAAAAAATGATTATGAAGTGATTGTGATTGTATCATTTAAAGCTTAGAAATGGCCAATTAAATAGGTATATTAAATAGAATTATAATGAAAAGGCATCAAAACAGGAAGTCAGCAAGAAGAAGGAGACACAGAGAAACCTACACTCTGTTGCAGGGTTCTATGCAGAACCTTTGAGGTTCCCCCAAAGGAACAGCTGACAAATCCTAATGTTTCCGCTTCTGCACTCTGATCATTTTGTGTGAGTTTCTTTTGTTAAAAGTGGAATAACGGGAAGGACAGTAAAGCTACATAGACTTCTTTAATCTATCCTGCGCTTAAAAATCCAATCCCCTTCCTTTAGACTTCACAATATCAGGACCTGATCTCTGTGTGATATCTGCCAGTGTGTGTGTGTGTGTGTGTGTGTGTGTGTGTAGCATCAGGAAGGGGAGACGAGTGCCGTCCTCATGCCGCTGTCGGAGCAGGACACGCTCACACTCTGTCTGTATCTGAGCAGCACACACAGTGTGCATGTATTTGTCCTGCGTTTTCTGTAACTGCTCCCGAGGCCGTGTTGCCTTTCCGAGGGAATCGTGTGCTTCGGAACTTCACGTCGGCCGTCCTGTTGATGAACACCTTTCAGGTTCTGAAATCCTGCTGAACGCTGAGCTCGGCTCCGTCCTGCTCGTCTAGCTCTTGCTCACTCTCGCTGTCCGGTATTTTATTTATTCATTCCTTCATTCATCCATTTTCCATACAGCTTAATCCTGTTCAGGGTCACGGGGGGAAGCTGGAGCCAATCCCAGCTGACTTCCGGGCGAGAGGCGGGGTTACACCCTGGGCAGGTCGCCGATCCATCAAAGGGCGTTTAAAATGATTTACATGTTTAATGTGAGTGTAACGTAAGTGCTAAGAGTTGTGCAGACATCTGGTTCCTCTGATAAACACCTGCTGAAAAAAGTCACTGGAAGCCTTCAGAGATGTTTGTGGAAGCCTGCTGGGGTTCGATGTGCTTCTGCTGCCCTGTAGTGGGGCCTTCATTGGAATGTGTTGATCCTCATGCTTCCTCAATATTATTTAGTGCTTAAACAGTCCAAATGAAAAGCTGCCAAATTCTGCCAAGGTTTCTTTATTCACTGATAAGTGAACGTCGGTGATCATTAGTTATTTTTTGTTTTGTTTTGTTTATTAATTTGTTCAGTTTTATTAGGAGGACGGTGATTGGACTGAGCATTTATTTATGTTGTTGTTTGTGTGTTTGTGTGTTTGTTTGTTTGTTTGTTTGTTTGTTTGTTTGTTTGCAGAACCGTGTTTGGACCGATGTTTATTTATTATTTGTTGGATTGGTTGATAAATGCTAGGAGCTTAATTTGTTTGCTTGTTTGTTTGTTTGTTTTGTAGAAGGAAAGTGATATGATTGATAAGTTTAATTGTTTTTTGTTTGTTTGATTGATTGTTTCTTTCTTTCCTGGTAAGTGGCAAGAGCAACAATTACTTATTTAATTGTTTATTTATTTATTTGCTTGTTTGTTATCAGGATTATTTATTTTTTTATTGTTTTATTTTATTTATTTATTTACTTACTTACTTATTATCAGGAAGGAGGCGAGACTGTCATCTTTTGTTGGTTTATTAATTGGTGTATTTATCTATTTGTTTATTTATTCATTCATTTATTTATTTATTTATTTGTCATGGGGATTCTTTCTTTCTTTCTTTATTTAAATTTTCTTTATTTATTTATTTATTGTTTTTTATTATCAGGAAGGAGGAGAGACTGTCATCTTTTGTTGGTTTATTAATTTGTTTATTTGTTATGAGGAAGGTGACTGGATTAATCTATTTATGTTTGTGTTTGTATTTTGTTTGCATTGTTTGTGATTGCACTTGTTTGCAGGTAAGTGCTACAACTGACATTTATTTATTTATTCATTCATTCATTCATTCATTTTCATTTCATAACTGGAAAGTGATTGGACAGATTTTTGTTTGTTGATTTGTTTGTTTCTTTGCTTACTAGCAGGAAAGTGACATATCTACACTGCTGTATAGACAGAACAATCACACAGCTTGTATACTTCTTGGGCCTTTGTACTAGAAAACACACTTTTTACAACCGAGGGATTTTTTAAAATGTAAAAAATGCATTAAAATATTACCCAAATGAAACAGATGCTGAACTCTCATGTTTTTTTTTTTTGTTTTTTTTTTAGTTTATTATAAATGGCTGAATTCTAAAGGTCAGTGTGACTATGTAGGCAGCCTATGTAGGGCTGATATTGGGAACACGCCCCTGCCTGGATGCCCTGTGAACATGTAGCTGCCCAGCACTCAGCGAGACAGACGGCCCGTGGCGACGTGCCGCTGCTGCTGCTGCTGTTGTGTTGAGGTTAACAGCAGAACCTCCCGTCCATCATGCTGGAGAATGAGAGGCAGATCACAGCGGGTCTGGGCTGACGCCAGCACAGCTGCCTGCGAGCGAATGCCAGACAGTCAGAGAGAGACAGAGAGACAGAGAGAGAGAATGAGACAGGCTTTCGTTGCAGAAAATCCCTATTTATATCATGTTTAATTCATTCATTTGCTCAGAAAAATGATATGCAATCAGCCTAAATGTCGGGAGTTTGATGCATTATGGCATTAGATCAGATTTAGCCCTGGTTATTATTTTTTTCATCATGATGTCCAGGCTACTTTTTTCTTCCTGGATATGTCTGTAATTGCCTTTATTAAATAAACCAGGCCAAACACCATCTTCGTGGTCCAACAGCATTAGCGAATGCTTAGAGTGAGTCTCTAACAGACTAACGTAGGCAAGAACAAATCTGAAAATTCATCTGATCGGAGCACTGCGCCTCCAGCCTCAGACAGTTAAACCTGACGTGCTGCAGACGCAGCGTTGAGCGCTGTAGGTGCGGATAAATCTGTGTTAATGGGGCTACACGTCACACATGCATGATACTGATTATGAAAAACATCACCTAATAAAACCAGGTGAATTGGGTAGTTCATGAGAAGACTGAAAAATATTGCTCTTTTTACTCTAATGTCCAGAATAATGACATAGCTAGCTGTAAAAAAAAGAGAGAAGAAAATAAATAAATTAATAAATAAATAAATAAATACATACATACATACATACATACATACATACATACATACATAAATACATAAATAAATAAATAAAAATAAAAAAGGAGACCTAAACCCATTCAGTCCATTATACAGAATGCTGTAATAGTCCTTAATATATAAAACTGTACTCCAGCCTCTAATTATTCCAGTTCATTGTGAAAATCGTTCGGGTTTCTCTCCTGAGTTTAGGTTTGGTTAATACCGATAAGTTAAAATCACTCATTTATTACAATTTAATGCACACTTTGTTATATTAACCACAAATGGCCAGGCGTCGCTATAAACAGAGGCGGAGTCAGTGTGTGTCTGTGGTAGCTGATGTGCTGCAGTGGCTAAGCTGCATTACTGGAAGATTTAGCACATGCTGAGCTTAGGCGGCGCTCTTTTGTCGTTTAGGCCTCATTTCCATCTGACTTTCAGCTTTGATTTTATTTCCGTGTGGCTAATTATCACATCAGCATAAGGGAGTATGAACGAAATCAGCTGAACTTGCAAATTTGGCAGGATTTTTTTTTTAGGTCATAACGCTGTACCATTTAAAAAAAAATAAAAAAAAAAACACAACAAAACAAATAACAAGATAATGACTACCGGTATTAAGAAAGTTTCATTAGAAATCATGTGCAGTTCCTTTAAAATAAAACTGAAAACTCCAGATATAGGAACATTGTGTGGTCAGGTAGGAACATAATTCAGTCCTGTTTGGCAATCAGCTCCATGTAAATATCTCATACCCATAATGCACTGCGTGCTGCCCCGGTGCACCTGATGAAACTCTTTAGTTCATCATGGGATGTGTTAGAACAGGAAACACACGTGGAGTGTGTGTGAAGTCTCGGGACTGAGACCTGACATTTACGACGCTTATATGTTAAAGAGCGGAGCAGGAATGCCATCAGCGTGCGCTAAGCACTAAAGCTCATATCTCATTAGCAATGGTTGTGGAACATGGAGGTTCAGTAAGAAACCGATCAGAACATGTCAAATCCATTCATACACAAGGATCTGATGATGGGTGATACCATGATTGTGGTCTCGTTAATGTCCCACTGATATTACAATCAATCTGTATGCAAAGGCCTTTTAAACATGAAGCATATGTGTGTGTTTGAGATGAATCACTTCAAACTTTAATAAGATCTACAGCACAAGCTGCAGTAAGCAGCATGTCCCTGCACTCATCCCCACTATAACTACACTTCAGCTTCAAATACAATCATTAAAATGCTTTACGTGTGCCTCCATTTTATACGTACTTTTCCACTAGGCATCCATTTTAGGTTATAAAAATATACAGCAGTAAGTCAGTCATGTTACTCGAACACATTGAGCCCCTATGAAAGATCTGGAATGTTCCACATATAAGTCACATCTTAGAGGACGTCCCACATCATTTGAATTTCCTGAAGATCATGGGAAGAAGAAAAGTATATCCTGTGTCACCCTAAACAAAGAAGATAAGATGATTCACATAAAAAAAGTACTTTTAAGGGCCTTGTGCCATTGGTATCTATGCTAATTAACCACATTTTAACCCTTTGACTTTCAACCATAAAACTCATTTAAAACCAACCTGCAGAGAAATAACCGGGTATACAATGAGATTTTTAAGTTAAAACGTAAAAAACAAATAAACATATGATTGTATGAGCTAATTGGCTAACAAATCTTCCTAGAGTTATTCACTCACTCACTTATCTTCTGCCGTTTTATCCTGTTCAGGGTCGTGGGGGGAAGCTGGATCCAATCCCAGCTGACTCCAGGTGAGAGGTGGGGTACACCCTGGGTGGGTCAGCAATCCACCGCAGGGTGATACACAGAGACAGACAACCATTCACACCTACGGCCAGTTTAGAGTAGTCAATTAGCCTAATGCCATCTGTGCATGTCTTTGAACTGTGGGAGTACCCGGAGGAAACCCACACGGACACGGGGATCGAATGACCTTCTTGCTGTGGGGCGACAGTGCTAACCACCACACCACCTGCTGCCCTCTTTCTATATTTATTAACATGAAAATCTAAATTTACACTGACTTTACAATAGTTTGCAATACAGATGTGGGCTTTGTGCTCCACATTGTAAAATCTTGAATTCGACGTGTCCTAAATCTTCTTCTGTTTGTTTAACAGCCAGACTAGTGTCGTTAAACGTTAAATATTGAGAGGACACACAGCTTTGGGTACACGCGGTCCTGAGTACAGCTCTATTTCTGACAGAATGTCAGTCATAAAAACAAGGACAGTGGGACCAAAGAGTTGCGTTGTATAGATCAGAAACGTAAGCCTGCTCTAAGATACTTTTCTGTCTCTGGACTAATATAACACTGCTAATTATAATTGTTGGCGGGTTTTTTTTAGGCTTAAACAGTAAATTGATATGCGTACTGTACATGGGATCATATTAACTATGAACCTGACACCCACTTCCAACTCCGAATGCATCTATCCTGAGCATCATGCCTTTTCATCTCAGCAAAATAAAGCTCTCAACGAAACAAATAACTCAGTGTGTCGTGTTTATTGGGTATTAAATCGCTCATGCGGTCTGTCAATGGGCATCCGTCGAAGGGGATGAATCATGAATCATGCTGTATCCCAAATATATCAGCGTTTCAACCCAGGATCCAAACAACAACAATAAGAGCTAGATTAATGAGCATCTCGTGGTGATTTAGGAAGACAGTGCTGATGTATCACACTGTCTCCGAAACGCATCAAGGCGCCAGCTGAGGACGCGTCATTGTCTTCGGACTCTGGGACGATTATTTTATCGGACGTAAAGGAAGACCTGAGCACGAGCTGGTCTTAACGTATGGGTGGTGTATGTGAGATGCCTCGGGGTGGACTCTAATTTTAGCCAAGATGGATCCGGGAATCATTTTAAATGCTGCACATTTTCATCCATTGTTGAATTATTTATTTATTTGAAAGTTATATGTTACTTTAGGTGCAGTTTTAAGCCAGTTTTAACAATAAAAAGGAGTGGGGAGGGGAGGGGGGATGTAATACATATTCCCAGCTCTGGCTAGTAAGGCTCAGGCTTGTCATTTCATTTAGCAAGAGTCATTGCTAGCACTCGGTTAGCAAGTGTAACGGTGATTATTATTATTATTATTATTATTATTATTATTATTATTATTATTATTATTATTATTATTATTATTTAAATATAAATAGGACACCGCACACGTCGAATTTTACTGAAAGAATAATAAAAAAAAAATATTAAACTCGCAAGACGAAAAAAAAAAATACACACACGCCCGAGAGGATCAGATCCCACATGGGAAATGGAGTTCTTCATCCCCCCGGCCCGCGTGATAACGCACGGATGTGAAACTCCATATCCCATAATGCACCCGTACAAACGCGGAAGTAAATCCCGGAAGTCGAGTGGCAAAGCAAACATCCCGCGTAGAGCACTAGAAAGGGTGTCCGAGAGCGTTGTTTTATACACTAAGTAGTGCACAGGGGTAGGCTGTAGACGCAGTTTTGCTATTTTAAGCTTGACTGCGTGTGAGGCGAGTGAGGAAACATGTCCCACGCCGGGCCGAAGAAGAGAAAGCTGGACAAGCCCTCTGAGGACAGGGTGTACTTTGAGAGCTATGCGGATGTGAGTATTCATGAGGAGATGATCGCGGATACTGTACGCACAGACACCTACAGGAAGGCCATATTTACTCATGAGGCGGTTCTGGAGGGCAAGGTGGTGCTGGATGTGGGGGCAGGCACCGGGGTGCTCAGCGTGCTGTGTGCTCAGGCCGGGGCCAGGAAGGTGTACGCCGTGGAGGCCAGCTCCATAGCAGAGCAGGCTGAGAAGATCATCCAGCAGAACAGGGTGGAGGACCGGGTGCAGCTGGTGAGGGGAGCCCTGGAGGCTGTGGAGCTCCCTGAGCAGGTGGATGTGATCGTGAGTGAGTGGATGGGTTATGCCCTGCTCCATGAGTCCATGCTGAACTCCGTGATCTCAGCTCGCGATCGCTGGCTCAAACCCGGGGGTCTGATGCTCCCCGACAAGGCCGAGCTCTTCATCGTGCCCATCAATGACCTGGTCGTGGAGGAGCGTCTCAGCTTCTGGGGCACGGTGAAGAGCCAGTACGGCGTGGACATGTCGTGCATGACCGACTTCGCCCGGAGGTGCATCACGGCCAGTGCGGAGATCACCATCAAACCCGTCAGCGTGGAAGATGTCTTGGCGCACCCGGTCAAATTCGCCGAGCTGGACCTGAACACCGTCCGGCTGGAGCACCTCAGCTCCGTCAGGGGACGCTTCCACTGCCTGTGCTTCGGCTCGGCCTCCTTCAACGCCTTCTGCGTGTTCTTCGCCGTGACCTTCCCCGGGTCGAGGCACCCCCTCGTCCTGTCCACGTCCCCGTTCAAACCGGAGACGCACTGGAAGCAGGCTGTGCTTTACCTGGACCAGGCCGTGGAGGTGACACAGGACACGCCGGTGGAAGGCGAGGTGCGCGTCTACCCATCCGAGGAAGGCTCAAGGCACATATGCATCCACGTGGACTACACGGTGGGGGAGGAGAAAAGGAAATCGAAGACATTCACCATTTCCGACGGGTCGTCTTACGCAGACCCGCAGTAGAGCTCCAGGACGTGTGCGGCGAAGGTGAAGGTTGTGAGCCTGCAGTCAGAAGGTTACGAGGTCGAGTCCCGCACCATGGAGCCTCCAGGTTGAACTTTTGAGCGAACCCCCCTGGCACGAGTCTCTCGACTCGGAGCTTGGCGGCGCTGGATTATAACTTGCGTGCAGAAAAAAAATTAAAATAAATAAATAAATAAATAAAGGCACCTCGATGCATCAGCGTAAAGAAGACGTGACGTCTAACAGATGTGTCATTTCTCTGCGCTAAAGGTCCCGTCGAGTAGAGTGTCAACATGGCGAATGGCACGGATGTTGGCGAGCACGTGCAGATTAAAAAGGAGAATCTGTTATTGCAGAATTTTGTAGTCACTTCTTTAAAGTTGGTTATCTGATTTTCTGACGCAGGATTCTGGGATGTTTTTGGTTTTGTTTTGTTTTTAATCTGATTTCAGGTTTCTCACGTTCAGGAAAAGTGACGTTTAATTGATATAAATAGCACATTTAAGATGACAAAAGCTCACCAAAGTGCTGTCCATAATAATGCACTAATAATAATAATAATAATAATAATAATAATAAATAATAATAATAGTAGTTAGTAGTAGTAGTAATAATAATAATAATAATAATAATAATAAAAACATTAAAAATAATAAAAGGCACTGAAAATAAAATGGAATTTTCCAGATGAGGAAACATTTTGGTACAACACTCAGCATTTTTTTAATTTTTTTAAATTTTTTTTTTTTACTTTAATGAATTATTTTTCTCTGTTTGGTTTTTTTTTTGGAAAAGGTATTGTCACAGTGTAAAGCTGCGTTACTTCCTGCTATGAAAAACAATATTATTAATAATCAATCAGTCCTTGGAAGCATTTTAATGAGTTAAATTGCAATTATTAAATTTACAGAAAATGAATAAAAAAAATCCTTTAATTTTCAAAACCTGAAGAAAAGAGGGGGAAAAAACGAAAAGTTTCATTTTTCGAAAAAAAAGGAAAAGGCAGCATTTTGCCATCCTTGTTAAAGAACAAGCACAATTAACGATCACTTGTAGGAATGTCAAAGATACAGTGGAACCTTGGATTGCGAGTGTTTTGCAAGACGAGCAAGAAATTGTAATAAATTTTGACTTGATGACCGAGCGAGGTCTTGCGATACGAGTAGTATGCGTACGCTTCGTCTGCCGAGCCTCACGTGATCACAACTTCTCTCTCT
>JAQMCW010000032.1:27384584-27401860 GCA_030068335.1 Chrysichthys cranchii | reverse complement strand
CTAGTTGCGAAAAGGTTCATATCCTCCATTTTTTCTTCTGTTAGTTTGTGTAAATTTGCTTTCATTTACATATCCTCTAATCTACAAACCTGCGCCCATATTACGTTTCTGTTCGGGTTTCTGGAGTTTTAGAAGTACAGGTTTATGTTTGAAGCCTTAATTGGTGAAAGGTCTTTGTGTGCAAACTTGATAACATTCATAACAAAGAAAAGAACCCAGAAAAAATGACTTAACGGGGTCTACAAGGATCTTCTTGTGCGTCTTTCAACCAAGCAAAATGCCATGTTTAGTCTTTTTTTTTTTTGTGCCTCAAAGGGTCGACAATATTGGCTGACTAAACATGAAAAAAAAAATCTAACTCATGTAATTGCACTGACCAACCGAATCAGCAACTGACTATAAGACCTGAAAAACAAACAGAACTGGCTTCCATCAGTCTGACGACCCCCTGGCATTCATCGTGGACCTCATTAATTGAGGTGAGATATTCTGGTGCACTACATGTGGACAATAAGAGAAACATTACAGGATTCAGACATTGTAGTGTACATCGTGCCCACAAGACCAACATTAACCTAATTAGAACGCACCGATTTGGGCTCTCTGGGGTTTTGGAGCTTTTCTAAAGATGGGTTATCTCATTGTCCTTGGCGTAGAGCTGGTCTGCACCTTTTTCGGGTTAGGCACGGGGTGTACGAAGCACTTCTTAGATTGTGTTACAGTCAGTCTGATGTTCTGCTGAACCAGCTGGCGGTTTTGGCTGTTTTGACCCAATTTTTCAAGCCGTTAACCCTCTGGAAGCCAAGATCCTACATGATTTGGACAAAACTAGGCTTGATGCTCATCAGCAACTTTGGTTTATACGATGAAGAAAAAAGTAGATTCCATGTTGCTCCTGAACAACACTGGCTTCCAGTAGGTTAAAGCTGGGAATCAACGAGACCATTGTTTCCTCCGGTCTTACTATTTGGAAGGATTAAAACTTAACGTAACCGTAAACCACAGATAGATAGATAGATACCATTTTTCCCTGAGAATACGACAGGGTCTTATATTCATTTTTGCTCCATAAGAGGCATTAGGACTTATTTTCATGGGATATCTTATTTTTCCACGAACAATCGGTGTAAAATAGTGACGTTCCCCCTGTAAATACTGGACTTTAATTCATGCAAGCGTGTTTTCTTTGGTACGCGCTGTGGTTTTCTTTGGGATAAGCAGGGTATGCTCCACGTGATAAACTGTTACGATGCGGGCGGGAGGACTCCGCCTCTGAGGACAGGGGTGTTTCACCATCCCAACACGCGTTTTCATATATGGTCGCTTTGCGTTCTCTCGACAGGACTAAAACATTTATACAGTTATATTATATACTATCTGATTCCCCAGTGGCTTCGCTCGCTGAGCGCAAGGGAAAAAACCAAAATGCAGTATTTATAAAATAAGTTTGTTGTGGTCGTACGTCATTTCCGTTTCAAACGCGAAAAGAATGATATATATTTAGATCAAAGTTTTCTTAAGTAATTATTTCCCAAATAGGTGTTTACTTCTTTTCAATGTCAGTCAAATAACTCTCACACAAATACTAACAGTTCGTAAAGACGATATATAAAATGGCGTCCGCAAACGAAGTGATTAGTTAAAATGTAAGCGCTAGTGACGCCGTTTCCGCTCATACGCACGTATCATATGTTCTGTGGTCGTACGGCATTTCCGTTTCAAACGCAAAAGAAAATTTATATATACAGATGGAAATTTAGCCGAATTTATGTTAATGTTTATGTTACAAAACGAATAAATTATTACTTGGATAAATAACTTAGCACGAAAATGCATGGAAAATTATATATCGCCAGGGAAAAAGCCAAAAAAAACCCCAAAAAAACGGAGGATATTTGCGGTTTGCACGAATTTGCGGGGGGTTTCTGCAAACAATTATTAGTTCGGTTCTAAGTAAAACAAATCCGTGAACGCCCGACGCGACTTCGCAGGGGTCGACTGTATTATATCCAGGCGCCTGCTTGGGATCGTTACTAGGTCTTATCTTTGGAGTAGAAGCTTATATTATGAGCATCCAGAAAACTCATGATAGGGCTTATATTCGGGGAATAACGATGGATGGATGGATAGATAGATAGATGAATATACCAGCTCACACAGCAAGACACGAGCAAGACATCAAATGAAGTTTAGCACAGAACAACCTTTTGTGTTGAACAGCTTTGGATGTAGAACTCTAACAACCGTCTGAAAGGCAAGTGATCAGAATGGCAGTGAACTGGATTGAAAATGTGCCGGGTTCAGGGAGAAGCTCTGAGAAAAGTATTTGATTTCCATTAGTTACTGAATCACAGTCTTTGGCACAATGTTGTAGCATGATCAAGGACAATCCTTTTGTACTCTCAGATAGCTGGAAATATCGATGTATAGTGGTGTTCCTTTAAAACATAAAATAGACATTATTTACAGTACTGACTCAGGTGAAGGTTACGGCTGATGATAACTACTGTTTGGAAAGTTCCCATTCAAGTCCAGTCACTGGCAAACTGTCTGGAGTCCTTGAGCAACGGCCTCAACCCTTAACTCCTCCACCTAACTGTCAATTCCGAACGGGGAATAAAGGAGACCATTGGTCTCCATCTGGAATGACTGTCTCTGAAGGTCTTACACCACCATCCTGGCATGCTTACTCGCTGGTCTCCTACCAGTTCACATCTCCAAATCCTGGTGTGAAAGAAAGATCAGCTCACCGGTGTGAATATTAGAGGGTTCAAGCACACTATGTGGCCAAACCTATCTGGACATCAAGATTTTTAGGGCTTAGTGTCCATTCAAGACCACTAGCGAGGTCAGGCGTGAAGCTCCAGTTTGAGTTCATCTCAAAGGTGTTCAGTGGGGTTCTTGCAGGACACGCAAGTTCTTCCAGTCCAACCTTGGCGTCAGGTGCACAGGGGCATTGCCATGCTGGAACATGTTTGGGAGTCTTGTCAGGTGTCCACGAACATCTGGCAGAACCGAAGATGAATCGGAGTCGAGCGGATAAACGCTGTAAATCTTTATGTTTTAGAAATCTTTATCTTTATCAAGTCTGTGAGGCGTGCCTTGTGTGTGTTTTCTGCGCGAGTGTACACAGCTGTGGTAGTGATTAATGAGATGAAAAGGCAGCGAGTGTGATGGAGGAAGGTCAGTCTTTGAGTATGTATTTTGTTTTGATCTTTTTTGTGAGCATCTAATGAGTTCTGCTTTCAAGTGATGAGAGAAAACCTGAGATCCGCCGCGTCTGATCTGCAACACAAGTGCAGCGTTCACCTTTCACACTTCAAACTCGAGGGTTGTTTTTGCTCTTTTTTACCGTTAATTTTGGTCTCATTTGCACTATTTTAGAACCAATTGGCTCTATCCGAAAAATATTCAGAACAGGAGGTAAATTCTTGGCTTTGGATCTTGACAGAATCTGAGTGTTGTAAATAAGTCTAATAAATTGTATAAAGGCAGCTTTACGGTGTCAGGTTCTCTGTGCAGTTTCGATGTTGTGGAAGGTAGTAATTTTCTAACCACAGGTCTTCTATTCTGAAGGGTAGAAGGTTTTCATTGTATGATCCGACATGAAGAGCACATTATAGCATTATAAACGCAGCCTGTTATAGAATTTGGCCGAGATTTCCGTGGGATCTTGTATAGTGTGACGAGTAATAAGCTTAAAGACTGCTGTAATCTCATCATCTGAAACCGGCTTTATTTACTACAGCTTCATGTTTGCGACCAGTCCGTGTGCTTGGCATCACTGTGACATAAGACAATAACACTCTTGCTGCCATATTTGATAGGAACGTTAAATAATGTGCATACACAAAAGAGCATCAAGACATAGAAATGTGAGAGACGTTCACTGCGCAGTCCGTGCTTCCTCCCAGAGCCACTGTGAAGCATCTCGGCGTGCGATTCAGAGATCTACACATCCTCTATTAAACAGGATTAAAAAGCAATAATGAATTAAAATAAAAGAAGATAAGGCCAACCATTCAGAGCTGTAATATTGGAATCAGTCCATGATCACTAACACACACACACACACACACACACACGTCACAGCATGGTTCACTCATCCAGAACCGTCGTTCCCTGGAGAGGAATGTGTCATGCCAAGCTTGTATCACGACATAAATGAGCTGAATTTCAGTCCAAACCCCAAACAAGCCCAAACATTCTGTCAGTGTTTTCATTCAGCTTACCGAAGTGTTCCACTGATCACAACTGACAAGAGAAATAATCCAGTGCGCCGCGGAGAACACATTCGAGAATGCTGACCTTCTGACCAGCACATTCTGGAAAACGTTCAAGAACGCTGACCCACTGAAGAGCACCGGCCCATTCTAGAACACTGACCCATTCTAGAACACTGATCCATTCTAGAACACTGACCCATTCTAGAACACTGACCCACTGACCAGCACCGGCCCATTCTAGAACACTGACCCATTCTAGAACACCGACCCACTGAAGAGCACCGGCCCATTCTAGAACACTGACCCATTCTAGAACACTGACCCACTGAAGAGCACCAGCCCATTCTAGAACACCGATCCATTCTAGAACACTGACCCACTGACCAGCACCGGCCCATTCTAGAACACTGATCCATTCTAGAACACTGATCCATTCTAGAACACTGACCCACTGACCAGCACCGGCCCATTCTAGAACACTGACCCACTGAAGAGCGTCAGCCCATTCTAGAACACTGACCCATTCTAGAACACTGATCCATTCTAGAACACTGATCCTCTGACCATCACTGGCCCATTCTAAAAACTGGACTACTGCTCATCCCCTGGCCCTGGCCCTGATCCTGGTCCTGGTCCTGGTCCTGGGGGCAGTGGTAGCTCAGTGGTTAAAACACTGGGCTCCTTATCAGTAGGTCATGAGTTTAAATCCCACCACTGCTCAGCTGCCACTGCAGGATAAATGTCAGTCAAACCGCATAAGAGTGTCTGCTAAATGCCATAAATGTAAATGATCCTTCCTAGGCATGTTCCCACAGACCTATACTGGAACATGTCAAGGAACCAAATTCATTCTGGAACACCAACTCATTAACCAGCATCCAATTTTGTTCCTGTACTGGAACGTGGATCCCCAACTTTGGGCTGGAATGCGGACTGTTGTTTTACCATGAAAAATATTTATCTCAATTAAATTTTGATTTGTATCGCGCAATGGTCATTGTCAGCAAGCAGCTTTTCAGAAATCTGGATATAGATTTTTTATCTGTCCCTAATAAACAGGCCAGAGTGGCAAGGAAAAAAGACAGGATGAGGATCTTCAGAAACCTTGAGAGCAATCAGACATAGTCAAAGTACATCTGTCATCTCACACAAACACACACTCATCCTATAGATCCCACATCACAAACACTTTGCCGCACAGCGAGGGGAGGAGGGACAAATCGTTCTTCACACTTGTGAGTGAGCAGTGAGCCGATTACACAGCGGATTTTACAGAGAGAACGCTCGAGCTGATGCATAGTAATTCCATCTCCCAGAAATTGATATTGATCTATTTTTCATCTCCTCGAACAACAGCCCCATTCTAACACATGATAGACATCAGAATACCAATCTGATGGACAGCTTGTCCTCCGTGTGTGTGTGTGTGTGTGTGTGTGTGTGTGTGTCTTCAGTGTGTATATCATGCATCTTAATGCACATACACATTAATATATGTACAACTACACGTAGTTTTGTTGTTTACAGATTCCTTGTCTTCAGTGTCCTCTACTGTCCAGTGTCCCCTAATTTCTCGTCTTCTAGTTTTCAGTGTCCCCTAGTTTCCAATGTCCCTTAATTACCAATGTCCTTTAGTGTGATGTGTCCCCTAGTTCTCAGTGTCCTCTAGTTTTCAGTGTCTTCCAGTTTCCTGTGCCCCCTAGTTATTAGTGTCCCCTTGTTTCCAGTGTCTCTTAATTGCCAGTGTCCTTTAGTGTGATGTGTCCCCTAGTTCTCAGTGTCCTCTAGTTTTCAGTGTCCCCTAGTTTTCAATGTCTTCCAGTTTCCTGTGCCCCCTAGTTTTCAGTGTCCCCTAGTTTTCAATGTCTTCCAGTTTCCTGTGCCCCCTAGTTTTTAGTGTCCCCTAGTTTCCAGTGTTCTTTAATTGCCAGTGTCCTTTTGTTTGTTGAGTCCCGTAGTTCTCAGTGTCCTCAAGATTTCATTGTTCCCTAATTTCCTTCTCCTTTGATGTCCAGTGTCCCCTAGTTTTCAGTGTACTTTAGTTCCCAGTGCTCTCTAGTTTCCAATGTCCCCAATTCCCAGTGTCCTCTAGTTTCCAATGTCCACTACTTTCCAGTGTCCCTTAATTTCCTGTGTCCCTAGTTTCCAGTGTCCCTTAAGTACCAGTGTCCTTTAGTTTGATGTGTCCCCTAGTTCTCAGTGTCCTCAAGTTTTCAGTGATCCCTAAATTTCCTCTCCTTTGATGTCCAGTGTCCCCTAGTTTACAGTGTCCTCTAGTTTCCATTATCACCAGTTTTACTCTCCTCAAATGTCCAGTGTCCTTTAGTCTCCTACTCCCTGACTCTAATGTTCCCCATTTTCCCCTGTGTCCCCTGGTTTCCTTGTCCGTCCAGTGCCCCAGTATTCACTAGTGTCTTTTCAGTGTCCCTTAGTCTCCTGTTAGTGCCCCTACCCCCCACCCCCCAAGTTTTCAGTGTTTTCCAGTGTTTCCAGTTTTCTGTCTCCAAGTTTTCAACACCAGTGTTGTTGTTTCTTAGGCTTAACATTTTCTTTCCCTTTAATTCCCAGAGTCCTCTGCTTTCTATTGCCCATCATTTCTTCTTCATTTGTTTCCCAGATCCATAGTTTTCTTGTTTGTTTTGATGTTGTTGTCTGTTTTCCTGATCCATACTTCATACTTCATACTTCATACTTCATACTTCCCAGCGTCGGTTACAGAAGAGACAAAAGTGCACGACAGAATATTTGGCATAAACACTGAGGAGAGATTTTGAGTCACTGTTAGGATTCGTTTATATAGTGATGAGAGACAGGATTTTAAAATGCTCTAATTATAATACGGTAAAATGTAAAGACACACACACACACACACACGGTTCCATGATGTTGAATTCTTCTCTGTTCTATAGTTCCTCATTTCTATGTCTCATTTTTCTCATTTGCACTTCTTATGTGTGTGATACGCAGCACAGGATGCTGATTGTGTTTCAGCGAGATGGAGCGAGCATTACCCGAGATTATCTCCTGATTACTGCATGCTAATCCTGCTTCTGAGTTCATGCTAATAGAGCCCGGATCAGCACACATATCCAGATGGGAAAAGTTAACAAAAGAATGGAAGAAGGAAGGAAGGAATGTAGAAAAAACATAAAACATTAAGAAATAATTTAACTCAATCACAGAAAGCATAAAAATATCAGTACCCCGTATGTCACGACGCACAGAGCTCCTGTGAAAACCACCGTCTACACTCCGAATAGTGCGCTTATCGGTCAGGGTGTGTGTGTGTGTGTGTGTGTGTGTGTGTGTGTGTGTGTGTGTGTGTGTGTGTGTGTGTGTGTGTGTGTGTGAGCTGTTAAATAGTGAGCAGAAAGTGATTGATGGTGCCGCTATGGTCTGAGTCCACGGGGGAAATTACCCAGAATTCCTCTAATGGGAACTACAAGCTCGGGATCAGAGCAGCTGGCAGAGTTTATACTCATCTCTCTTTCAGTTCTCTCTGTGCCTCTGTCACTCTTTCAACTCTATCCATCTGTCTCTCTTTCCATTTTAGCTCTCCATTTTTTCTATCTCTCGTCATGCCCGTCTCTCACCATCTCCTTCCATCTTTTTTCAGTCTCTCCCCATGTCTCTCTTTCTTTCTCTCGCTGACTCTTTTTGTGTCTCTACATCTCTCTCTTTCTCTCTCTCCATGTCTCTGTCTCTCTCTATCTCCCTGTCTCGGTCACTGTTTCATCTCTTTCGGTCTGTCTCTCTTTCAGTTTTTATCTCGCTGTCTTTCTGTCTTTCTCTCTTTCCATCTCTCACTATCTCCTTCCATCTTTCTCTTTCTCTCCCCATGTCTCTCTCTCTCTCTCTCTTTCTCTCTCCATCTCTCTCTGTATATCTTCCCATGTCTCTGTCTCTCTCTATCTCCCTGTCTTGGTCACTGTTTCATCTGTCTCTCTCTCTTTCCATCTCTCACCATCTCCTTCCATCTTCCTCTATCTCTCCCCATGCCTCTCTTTCTCTCTCCCTCCGGCTCTTTTTGTGTCTCTACGTCTCTCTCTCTCGTTCTCTCTCCATCTCTCACTCCATGTCTCTGTCTCTCCCCATGTCTCTCTATCTCTCTCAAACTCTTTTTGTGTCTCTCTCTTTCTCTCTCCATGTCTCTGTCTCTCTCGATCTCCCTGTCTCGGTTACTGTTTCATCTCTATCCGTCTGTCTCTCTTAAAATTTTATCTCGCTGTCTGTCTGTCTCTCTTTGGCGCTCTCCATATCTCTCTGTCTCTCCGGCGCTCTACGTTTCTTTCCTTCTCTTTATCTCTCTCCATCCCTGCCTGTTATTCTCTCAGTCTCTGTCCGTCTCTCTCTTTCTCTCCGTCTCTGTCTCTCAGGCTCTCTCCATCTCTCTGTCTATCTCCATCCCTCTCCGTCTCTTTTTCCGACGCTCGTCATCTTTCTTTCTTTATCTTTCCACGATGCCTTTTTTTTTTTTTTTTTTTTTTACAAACTATGTTTCCTTTCCTTTTTGTCTGCGTCAGTAAACAGCCAAACAAGTATGCATTAAATAAAAGGCAGAATGATGAAATTAGCATCCGAGCCTGGTCACGCCTCACTGCCATTATGATGCGCTGTGTCGCACATCGCAGGTGCAGAGACTGCGCTGAGAAGCGTCATCATTTTTACATTTTTGTAGGTTTTTTTTTTCTCTATCGTTGACGTCCTACTCCCTCCATCAGTCACAGCACATGACAAGCAAGTTCGGTGCTAAAAGAGGCACACGAGAGGAAATTAGCCTAATCACAGCAGCGAGGAGCCAAACACAAGCCCTTTAAAAAGAAGGACGTTCAGGTGAAGATCAGAGCCATACAGCGCTGAATTATGGCCACTGTTCCGGCGCTATAAGATCAGCTTCTGTTTTGCAGGAGAATTGCTTTAATTTAGCAGCTCTCTCATGTTCTCTTTCTGTCTTCTCTCATCGCGTCATTAGCACCAATCCATCGAGCTCCGTCATCTCCTTTATCTGCAATCGCTTTATCTGCGAAAATCCAAACCGCTCATCAGATTAGCATTAAAAAACCACCGTCGCTACTAATTACTGACCCCGACTCCGCAAGTGACAATCTCATTTACACTAATGGGTGTCCATTGATCCAAGCGCACTAACAGGAACCTTGTAGAGGTTTGTATCGGATCATTGTAAACCTTTTAGCATTTCTCACCAGTCAGATTTTATTAGAGATTCAGGATCTCCGTGGTCATATTATTGTAGACGGTTTATTAGTCAGCAGATGGTTATACCTAATTAAGTCACAGCTCAAGTTTTTTTTATTGGATTTTAGCCTGGCTCTAAATAAATAAATAAATAAATAAATAAATAAATAAATAAATCGGCTATTCAGTCCATCAGAAAGTTTGCACACAGTGCTGTGCTGTCACCTTGCCTTAAAGGACAAGATAAGAAACAAGAGCTTATTAGCAGGAACACTTGTTTCCCCCACTTTCTGTCACTTTTCTTTGCTTTTCTTTTCCCCTTTCATCCTCCATGTTGGACTCACACAGGGGGGCTCAGCTGCTCTGGTCTCTTGTCTTGATAAATTGGAGCTTGTGTTTCTTAAAAAAGCTGATATGAGTGATTGCTGAAGTGCCCTTCACTCCCTGTACTCCACACACACACACACACACACACACACACACACACCCACATACAGACACACACACACACGCGCGCGCGCACACACACACACTTCCTGCTTACACTCTCATCATCCTGGTGTCAAGCTCCAGAGGTTGTAGAGCAGCATTGTGGTGTAATGATTTGCGGCAAGGACGTTTTTACTTTTTAGGGCAAAGATGATACGCTTGCATCTTCTCTGAGGTGTCTTTGTTTCTGCTCTCCATTTGGGCGGCGTGTCGACGTCTTGTCACTCTCAGGTTTCGCGACCGTTTTCGCCACGTTTCCTTTGACGTTGAGCCTTGAGATGATTTTCATTTTACCCCGTGGGTGTCCGTACCTGGATCAAGGAGGAACGGGATTCCAAGGGCACTGTGTTAGTCACAATTTGTTCCTCTGTCCTTCAGATTATCCACATGCTTAATGATCATCCTGCTCGCTGTTTCTCACGTGACGTTACTCACTAGGCATCCTCCAGGATTCATTCGTTATTTATCTGTTAATTCATCTGATAATCACTGGCTGATGTAGCCCACGAGCAGCACCGGTGCTGGGGACAGACATTATGCACGGAATAGATTCTCTGATAAAAATGCTGAAGGCCTGACTGCCTTTGGTTTTCCAATGGCTAAATGTGAGAGGAGACATAAGGGAGTGAGACGCAATAAACATCCGAAATGGTGTGTGATAACGCTGTTTCCAACTCATCGTTGGTTTTGGTTTTCATTTCAGAGAATGTGAATTACCCTTGTAGTCACACGGCAACCTCATCAGACCTGTGGGAGCTTTTAACCATCTGCTGCACAGTCAATGTACTGTATTTATACGCTCTTCACTCAAAGCTCATAAAAGACAAAACAAATGCCACTCTTATTGTTCCCCGTTTGACCCTCCTGTTCTGTTCAGTACTTAGCAATGGCTATATCATTTACCAAGGCCATGTCTTTACCATCAAGTCAGTACAGGACGTGCAACTTGGAAAGATTTTATTATTTCTAAATATATTTGCTGTTAAGTCCTGTGATAGATTGGCGACTGGCCCAGGGTGTACTGTGCCTCTCACCTGAAGTCAGCTGGGATCGGCTTCAGCTTCCCCACGATCCTCAATGGATAAGCAGTATAAATGATGGATGGATGGATGGATGGATGGATAGATAGATATTTGCCTTAATCTCAGTCCCCTAAATACCTGGCCATCTTTAGGCTATAAATTAAAAGTCAGAGACAAAAGAATCAAGACACCCACTAAGATCTTTCAGATTTAGAAAGTCTGATTGCGTTTTAATTAGTCGTGTTTCTTGTCATTGCTGTTCCAGGAAAACCCATACATGTGCAACAACGAGTGTGACGCATCCACAGAAGAACTCGCCCACCCTCCAGAACTCATGTTTGACTTTGAGGGCCGCAATCCCACCACCTTCTGGCAGTCCAGTTCTTGGAGGAAGTACCCTAAACCCTTGGCAGTGAACATCACACTATCCTGGAACAAGACCATCGAGCTGACGGATGACATCATCATAACATTTGAGTCAGGGCGTCCTGAGCAAATGGTGCTTGAAAAGTCCCTGGATTATGGGAAGACCTGGCAGCCGTACCAGTTCTACGCCACTGACTGCTTGGACGCCTTCACCATGGAGCCAAAGACGGTGCAGGACCTGTCCCAGTTCACGCTGCTGGACATCATCTGTACAGAGGAGTATTCCCGTGGCTATGTCTGGAAGTATGACAAGACGGTGCGCTTCGAGATCAAGGACCGCTTCGCACTGTTTGCTGGACCACGGCTCCACAACATGGCGTCCCTATATGGCCAACTGGACACAACAAAGAACCTGCGAGACTTCTTTACCATCACAGACCTACGCATCCGTCTTCTCCGACCTGCCACTGGGGCCACCATGGTTGATGAGGGCAACCTGTCAAGATACTTCTATGCTATTTCTGACATCAAAGTGCATGGAAGGTAAGATATTTGTTGATTTGTTTGTTTGTTTCACATAGTGCTCCCTGTATACTGTAAGAACAGAAGTAGAAAGATGTTCTAACCTTACGGTATACCTAATATGAATCCAATCTTAGTGGGTCAAGAGGTACAATCTGACTCTGCTACAATTTGATCATGAGGTAAAAATGGACTTAGAGTAGAAATATTTCTGCAATGTACAACCTCAGTTTAAGGTGCAGTCTGTCCTTGATTTAGAGGCTGAACCTGAACCTGAAGTATAAATATGACACAGAGATACAACCTTACCCTGAGTTACAAACGTAACCCTAAGATACCAATATGACACCTTATGGTGTAGTCTGACGCTATGGTACAAAGACGACCAAGGCCCAACCTCACCCTGAGATATAAATTGGACCCTGTGGTATAAATCTGACTCGCATATACACACATATACAACCTGACCCTGAATTACACATCTGACCGAGAGGTACAGTCCGTCCCCAGGGTACAACCTGACCCCAAGATACATCTTTCAAAGTTACAATCTCACTGTAAGGTACTATTGGACCCTAAGGTACAAATCTGAACCTGAGGTACCCTATGTGGTTGCTCAGGGGGTTAAGACGTTGGCCTAACCAATCGGAAGGTTGGGAGTTTGAATCCAAGCACCGCCAAGCTGCCACTGCCGGGTCCTTGAGCAAGGCCCGTTAACCTGCAACTGCTCAGTTGTATAAATGAGATAAACGTGTCATCTGCCAAATGACAATAATGTAATGTAATGTAAAATATGATATATATATCCAGATACGTGATGGCGGCACGCTGTATGGTAGCGCCACTTGGCTTACAAAAACGTTGTACGGTTTACATTAAATGTACTCTCTATTCGGACACAGTCAAATACGAGATTGGTCTACAATCAGTCTACCTTGCTCAGACTTTGTGCATCTGACATATCAAGCAACTTATCCAGTGGTTTACTGGCCTTAAAATACAAGACACTCCTTGAAATGGGAATTCTACACCAGCAAGACCCAGAGGCCTGTACAGAAGCAGACTCTCTTATCATCACTGACCGCCACAGAAAGCGATGTAAGCACACCAAAAAGTGAGTATCAGCACTAGGCTAAAGGCTAACCCCCATAGAGCTGCATTTCCATCTATTTTGTTGTCTAACATCTGCTCGCTGGAAAACAAAATGGACTATCTGAGACTGGATTAAACCACCCAGTGCATGGTATGATACTGTTGTGCCCTCATCTTCACTGAGACATGGCTAAATTCCACTGCTTCCTAATAACGACATTTGTGTTGATGGTCTAACAACATTCTGTGCATACAGGAGCCTCACTCTTAGTGGTAAATCTCAGGGGGAAGGTGTATATATTTACACTAACAACAACTGGTGCACTTGTCTCAAGCCAGTGTCTGGAAGATATAGCGTTCCTGATGCTAAAACGCTACCCATGCTACTTGCCAAGGGAATCCACAGCCATTAGAATCACATCTGTAAATACTCCCCCCATGCAAGCGCAGAAGATGCACGATCCACACTGTATCAGTTGGTCAGCATGATGCAGAATACTAATCTTGGATGTGTGGAAATTTTAATCAGGCCACGCTCGGGACACTCCTACCACATTATTACCAACATGTGGACTTTGCATCCAGGGGAGAAAACACACTAGACCGGGTTTGTACAAACATTAAACAAGGATTTAGGGCAGCCCCCCAACCCCACCTTGGAAATTCAAACTCTCTCTCTCTCTCTGTGTGTTATGCTAATTCCAGCAGACAGGCCACCACTAACTAGTAAGTCATCTGTAAAGCAGATGAGGACCTGGCCAGAGGGAGCAGTCTCAGCCCTCAAGGACAGTTTTGAATGCACAGAATGGAATGCGTTTCGAGAGGCTGCCACTGTGAACCGTCACCGCAATCTGGGGGAGTATACAGAGTCTGTGTTAGGATTCATATCCAAGTGTGTGGAAGATGTATATGTTATCGAGAATATCACCACGTCTGCTAACAAGAAACTCCGGCTCACCAGAGATGTGCACACTTCTGAGAACATGTAAAGCTACCTTCATGCCTGGCGATGAAGACAGTCTTAGAACTTCTAGAGTCAACTTGGGCATGAGAGCAGTAAAGTGGGCTTATGGACAGAAAATCCAGAGTCACTTCAGTGACTGAAAAGACCCCAGGTGCTTCTGGCAAGGCATCCCATCCATCACAGACTACAGACCCCATCCACCACCCTGTGATGACATCATTGATGTCCTCAATACATTTAACGCCGAATTCAGCTGGTTTGATGAAAAGAACAACAGAAGAACAATTAAAGCCCCTCCAATTCTGGCTGATGAAGTCTCTGATGTTTGGAGAACCCTGCAAAGGGTCAAGCCATGGTAAGCTCTAGGTCCTGACAACATACCAGGATGTGTACTCAGGGAATGTGCTGACCAAATATATGTTCAGAAATCTATAACATCTCCCTAAGCTAAGCCACTGTACCCCCGTGATACAGTCATACCACTGCCAAAGAAGTCACCAGCATCAGCACTCAATGACTACTACCCTATGGCATTCACTCCCATCATCATGAAGTACTTTCAAAGCCATTCAAGTACTACATAACATCCAGACTCCCTGCAACATTTGCCCCGTTTCAGTTTGCATACCTCCCTAACTGCTCCACTGATGATACCGTATCGGCAGCATATCACCTGACCCTGGCCCATTTGGGGAATAGGAACAGTTATATTATGAAGGTCAACAAAACAAAGGAGATCAGGTTTAGGGTAACCCTAACCCTAGGCAACCCAAAACCTAGGTTGCCTTCAGGAGGAAGCGCATGGCACATAATCCACTTATAATTTATGGCAAGCTGTGGATCAGTGAGAAGTTCCGGGGGTACATATCAAGGATAACCTGACATGGACCACAAACAAATAAACCTCTCTGTGCTGTCCTTACAACTTTCTACAGAGGCACTATAGAGAGCAGCTTCTAAGTCTGGTATGGTACCTACACCAGAAGTCCCTCCACAGCAACATCAGAACATCATCAGAACCTTCCTTCTTTCTATACAAGATCTACACCTGTTACACTGCCTTATTAGAGTCACCAAAACTGTTAGAGTCGCTCTGCCCATGGATTGGTCAATGTTTCTGTCATCGTCTCCTGCAAACGCTACCACAGTATATGGTACAAGACTGCCTGACGCAGTAGACTACTCAACTCCCTTTAAGGTACAAAGGTGGTTATGAGATGCAAACTGGTCCAGAGGTACAGCATGACCAATTCAAAATTTTACTGATCCTGGTGGCCCTGAGGCCCCGGCCCTGAGATGCAAATGTACCAACTATACCATCTGACTGCGATGTACACCGAAACTGAAATATCTTAAATTAAAATAATCATGTAATATGGGTATCTTGAAAGCAAATGTATGTACTGTATTTATGATTTACGTGGGTGGTATAGATGGTGTCTCCAATCCCTGAGATGATCTGCACTGTTCTTCAAATTCACTTTGAGCCAAAGATGCATTTTCTCTTTAGTTTTTATAATAAAATATTGAAATCAGATTCTTTTACCCCTGCAAGTAGATTCTAGCAAGATAACCCTCCCAGTGTACAAATCTCCCCATGTAGACCACACACACATATCTTAGGAAAAATGTCAGCATATTTTACACTGTATAGTTCCTCATCGCAACATCATGTTTTGTCATTATTGAAGTGGTTATGATCAATAATCATAAATAAGTAGAGCATGTATGTGATGACCTTGGGTGCTGTACAGTAAGGCGATTAAAAAGGATTGAGGTCATAAGCATCTGGATTGGATATAATCTGGCTTTTTTGGTTGAATTAAAGCCCTGTATAAGCCTCATTGCTTATTAAATTTGTCATTGTGTCCAGTCCTGTGTTATTGAACCCGGCAGGTTTAATCAGGTCTGTGTCCTTAGTATGCCCTGCATGCATTCTGGGAAATTTACCAACAGTGAATGCCTGGTACTCATGTTTTATTTGGGAAATGCACATCTGGTATAGAACATATCGAAAAGTTAAAAAGTGTCTAATATATGTCTGTATAAATACCATTCCTAAACATATGTGGTGTTTATGATACACCTATGCTCTTTTAATGATGTTGTACATGTACTTCACATATTAACTCGGTGCTTTGGTACAAAATCATATTAAATGAAACCCAAACCCAGATCAGAATTTAAACAATCCCAGTCTCAAAACCTGAACCAGAATTTAGCCAAACCTTGACCCAATGTAAACCAAACATCAGGGCCAGTTCTAAACCCAGGTCAGAATGTAGACAAGCCCTATGTCCCAGACCCTATATAAACCAAATATCAGGAACGGACCCCAAAAAATGGTATTGATACAAGTCACCACACATGCAGGTTTTAAGACTAATTTAAGGTCGTATTTTGGTCAGGGCTACAGGATTTAAAAGACATGGAAGCTGCAGCCCGACTCGGTTGCAAAAGAAGTTAAGTATAAAAGTATTCTCATATCCAAGTCTTCAGAAATATGGAAGTATTTCGAATTATTCCAAAGCACCATGGTGGCTGGAACACTGTGCAGTTTTGATGGCATGCTACAGCAGCACTATCAGCATGCACGAGACCGGTCAAAAAGCTAAAACCTCTGAAAGCCTTGTCTATACATGTTCATTAAGTTACCATAAATCGTCTTTGTCTCTGCCTCGTCATGCCGTACGGCACATAGGGTGTCGACCGCTGGGCTCGGTTGCCATTTCAGTGGCGAAGCGCATTCTACAGGGTGAGATCGCTAGCCCCACGCCCAACCCTCCCCTAACTCGGGACTCAGGTTCATGCACACACTGACCTACAGACAATTTAGGGTAGCCAATCCACCTAACGTGCATGCCTTTGGACTGTGGGAGGAAACCGGAGTACCCAGAGGAAACCCCCCCCCTTACACAGGGAGAACATTCAAACTCTCCACAGAAAGGCACCCGTGCCGAACCTGGGGCTTGAACCCAGGACCTTCTCGCTGTGAGGTGACAGTGCTAACCTCTTAGCCACCGTGCCGCCCAAACCGTAAATAGGGAAAGCTTTTCTATCTTCAATATCTTTAATATTCTAGCTGCGAAATAGAGTATACTCACGATTTAATATTATACTTATTGTTATTTAGCCATCGCTCATCTGCCTGTTACGTTAGAGTTTCCACTGAATAAGTGTTTAAGAAAATGTTGGGCAGCGTACGACATGCTAGCAGTACTGCAAACAATATAATGGATTGCATATGGGTATGAAATTGGGATCTATGAGTATTTGTATAGTACAGTATTAATAAATTTAACCCATTAACTGCCAAATTTTGTTTTCTGAAAATTTTCATGTATTTCTATTAATTTACATCCAAACAGTAACAAAAACATCTACTTTCAAGAAATATGA
>JAQMCW010000032.1:27094748-27105744 GCA_030068335.1 Chrysichthys cranchii | reverse complement strand
CCGATGAGTGATGCAGTGTCGTCTGAGGGCCCGAAGACCACGGGCATCCAATAAAGGTCTACGGCCTTGTCCCTTACACACATTTTATTCAACTTTAAAGAACGTCCCAATTTTTCTGGAGTTCGGTTTGTAAAAGGAAATAAATGTGTGGTCTTTTTTTTTGTGTTTGTTTGTTTGTTTTGTTTGTTTTGTTTGTTTTTTTGTCTGTTGCCGTTTTAAGTGTGCGAGGTGATTGGAGTAATAAAAGTAATAAAAAGTAGTAAAAAAACAAAACATGAAGTATACGATACTCATAGTCAAGGTATAGTGAAATTCCGTCTAATAGACAAATAGATATAAATACCAAACTTCTGCAATACTACGAAGAACGAGACTTGATTTGATCTAATTCTCTGCCCCAGATATGTAATTTATTGCTAAATTGTTAAAGAATATGTCAGGTCTTTCGTGTCACCATTGCGTGTTAGGAAAATAGCTACCTGAAGTCAATACTTTGCATATTTCATCATGTGATCAGATTTTTCCCAAACTCCTGAACGGTATCTTTTGCATTTGTTTTATGTAATGCCTGTGTATGCCTGTTAGTTCTGTTTTTCCTATGCCTGCTCTTTTATTTTGCTGTATTATGTTGTTGGATTCATTTGCATCTGCCTGTGCATTCTTACCCCGTCCCAAAAAAAAAAACCCCACTCATCCTCCCTCCTCCCCGCGTCTACCGTGTCTCAGGTTGGATGGAGCAGCCGTAGTGCCGTAAGCTCCCCATCCTGGTCTCCGGAGCACTCGGAGGCCCCAGACGGCTCTAAGATCCGGCAGCAGCAGCACAGCGAGCTCGTCTGGACGGCGAGACTGGTAAATGAAGGGCTGTTACGGAGGGCGGAGCTTGGTTGTTTGACACGCCGGACAGGGATGGGTCGATAATCAGTAATAGAACATATTCGTCTAAATCAGTCGCATTTCCCTTCATATACACAGCTAGTCCTCAAGATACAATGGAGATATGTTCTGCTGTACCCATCGTAAGTGGAAAATATTATATGCCGAATGTCGTAGGCCACTGCTTAGCCGAGCTTAGGTGGCTTGGGTATCTTAGCCTAGCCCACCCAGGAGTCTTTTCCTGTAGAAGACATGCTTTTGAATTAAAATTAGTTCTTGAAGCGCACAAAAAAACAGGCAGTAATGCACTGTACAGGACACCGATACACAAGGGAACTCCATGAGTGAGGCATCGCACAAGGCGAGTGACGCGTACATCCGGGTGTCGTCCGCGTACTTCCGGGTGTAGTCTGAACGTTTTGTATATCCTACGCTGTTACGCTGGCCTGAGAGCGATGGCTGCCCGTGAATCTTAAATATTTTCTAGATATTTTGCATTTTTTTAGCAATTTTCTCGCAATAGTCATCGCAACTTCCAAAAATTGTAAGTCGGGCCATCGTAACTAGGGGAGCAGCTGTATTTAGTTATGACTGGGAATTTAGACTGGCAGTGTGTGGATAAATTCGAGTCTTGTGTATCCAGAGAGCTCAGAGGCAAAGCAACCTACAGGGAGGCAAAGTGGGCGGGGCAACCGACATGCTGAAGGCGAGTGAATTTTAGCTTTAATGCACATGACGAGTAAAGCGCTTTGCTAACTAACACAAGGAGTCCGGGACGCCGGAGCGTTTTCCTCTTTTTTTTTTTTTTTTTTTTTTTTTTTCCTTTTTCGTTTTTTTCTTTATTGAGAACGATGACGTATTTGTTCCTTATCCGTTCCACAAAACCTGAACATTTCTGCCGTTTTATTTCAGTAAAAATCGTCGTTTTGGCACTCGCCATAGGCAGTGGCGATGCACAGAATTTTTATTTTATTTTATTTTTTTGTTTTTAATTATTTATTTTTATACATAATCAACTTCCCATCAGAATTATTATTTTTATTTTTAAAATACTTATTATTAATTTTTAAATACATACTGCAGCCAGCATGCGTGGACATCGTACTAACCTTGGGAAACCACAGCAACCGGCTGTAAGCTAAAGCTAGAACACGCCCCCTAGTGATCAGCATACAGCGATTTGATCGATGCAAGGCTTGACCTGAAAAATGAGCTGATGGGAGTGTGAATTGTCCACCAGACACGTGTGTGTGTGTGTGTGTGTGTGTGTGGACAGCCTCGGACGTGTTTCTCCCGCTGATCTTCTCTCACTGCTGTCCACACACGTCCGTCTCGGTGTAGTTACTGAAAATCTCGTAGCACTTGCATGATAACGCGCGGCGCCATTTTAAAAACGTTACCACTTTCTAACAGGAAACACTGGAACTTTATAGCACAAGGATTACGTGAGGTTCAGTTACTAATTACAGAGGTGAAAATGATATTTAATTCCTTTAAAGCATCTCTATTAACGCGGCACGAAAACAGAAAAACGGTGCCAGTAAGCGCTAATATGTTTTAATCACCTTGAACTCTGAGTTGAGTAATAATCTAGGACCGAAAGGGGTTAAAGGTCACGGCAACACAGCGCCGAGTTGCGACCGATTATGAACTGCTGAGGTTGGGGAACTGTCAGAGACTGAATTCACACAGCATGCTGACATTTTGATCTCTCAACCCTCCCAGCTGCCCGTGGTGTTTAGGGTTTTGTTTGTTTGTTTGTTTTAAAGCTTTTAATTTTTTTTATTTTCAAATGATTGCTTTTCAGTACTAAACAGACACGTTGCATTACAGCCAAAAGTAAAGGACCAGGAGGGATGTTTTCAGCATCAGCCTGCTTGTTTTATGTCCGTGAAATGCTTTCCAGATGCTTTATTAAAGTGAGTGTGTAAATTTTGTTGACCGAAATTGCCTATCGCGGGGGTTACGTTCCGGTGCCCCCCCGTGAAAGGTGAAATCCACGAAGTAGCGCCGTCACATTCATTTTATTATTTATATATATATATTAAGGCTTTTTAAACCATTTCCACTCTCTTATAAACACGTCCTATGCTCTTAAACACTTTCTACACTCTTAAACAGACGTAATTTTAACAACATATAAAATTCTCCATGCGTACTTACTGCCGGTGAGGTCACTTCCTGTTTACAGCCTGTTTACTAGCTGAAGTGGAAGTTTCACAGACTGTACACCGCCACTGTGTATTCATCCGCTGATGAAATATAGCGCATACGGTTTTATTTCAATTTAAATGTTCTTTTAATGTTTGAATTAACATTTTTAAAAAAATTATATTTTATATTTTATATTCCAGAGTCCCGCGAAAGCCAAAAAAAAAAAACGCGAATCAAAATTTGAAAATCCGTGATGCACTGAACCCGCGATAGGTGAACCGCAATATTGCGGGGGTTCACTGTATTTCGTGTCTAAACTGTAATTACGACGTAATAACTAAATGGGGGAGAACATCGATTAAATAACAGCGAGGATTACAGCGAAATCTCAGTTCGTTATACCCTGACGAGTAAGGACGAGGCGAAACAGCTGTTAGACAGTCTGATTTACATCCTACGTGGAAAAAGGTACTCCTGCTGTCTCGCTCGGCTGCCCTCGGAGCAGGTTTACTTATAACAAGGGTGATGCAGAAAACTCCTGGGAGCAAATCTCATATAATAAATAAACCCTTTAGTAATCCAAACGAACGCTGCTTTTGTGATCTGTGAAGGCAAACAGTGATTTTTAAAAAATATATATATTTATTTATATATTTATTTATTTATTTTAATATCACTTCATTTGGGTTTTTGTTAGTTTTTTTTCAATTGACTTTACTTTTATATCCTTTTATGCAATTTGTTCTTATTTGTCAGCAGGACCTATAGGATCATCTGTAAGTTTTGCGTTTGACCATTAAAGCCGGTTTTAACTAAACGTCGAGCTGCTCCTGTCGCACCTGACTGGCTTGCAGGAGACGTATTTTAGTCTTCTTTTGAGAAGATCCCTAATGACAGCATGTGAATCATCATTTGATGCGATAATTGTGCTTGGACTGTGTTGTACAGGAATGAGCCCAGTAATCCTGGTCCTGTAATAAAAGTGTCGCGAACATCCGCCTGTAAATTTACAGACCACATCAATTCTTAGCGTGTACCCTCGTCACACGAGTCCCAGAAAGACCAGACTGACACTGTTGTACAGCTATCCCCCCGCTGTATCGCGGATCACATTACGCATTCCCCGGCTGTTCGTGGATTTTTATTTAGAATATATCTGTTTTTTTGTGGATTTCCCCAGCGTTTCGCGGCATCCGTGAAACCTCTAGCTAATTGTTTTTATGGATTTTTCGACGCTGGAATCCGTCACACAGCTGTTTCTTGATCCGGGTGCTTATGTCGGTACAGTGCCATCTGTTGTTTATGACGACTGTAGCGGTTCTGAAATCCAGTCTGTAGTAAGTGGGTGTTAATTACAGTATTATACAGTATAGTATGCAGGCCAGCGTAACAGCGTATGACATACAATACGTTTGGCTGACACCTTGCCTTGCGTGATTCCTCACTCTCTCCCGTAACTCATGGTGTTACCTTGTGTATCCGTGTACTGTATAGTGCGCTACTGCATGTCAAGACTCCTGGGTAGGCTAAGCTACCAAAGCTAGGCTAAGATACGCGCGCGCTGTTAAAATTTTGCCGACGAGGCGGGGTGGCCGTAAAAATGTGGCGGGCAGGGGATGTCTTTTCTCTTAAGAAAAATGATTTATTTATTTATTTATTTTTGTCATGCCCTCGCGACCCATTCTGGAGGGCCTCGCGACCCATACTTTAAGAACCCCTGCTTTAAACACATTCTCGACACAAAGACATAAAAACATTTGCGAACATATAGTGAGGTGAATACAGAGGCACTGCTGTATTTGTTTCAAAACTCAGTGCAGAGTCAGACGCGAAACTCATTTGGATTCCGCAGCGCGGCGGTTAAACGCCGGTTTTGGTGATTGAGTAATTGCAGGGGGGTTTGATTCGCCCTTGACCGATTGTTCAGCTCTGATTTTACTTGCCATCGGGGCCACAGTACCCACAGACCTCATAACGAGTCCTCATAAGTGTATTTATTAACTCCGTACTGATTTAGCCTTCTTCAGCGCTTGTCGATTCTCCTGTGCGTGAAACCGTTGCAGAGTAAGGCCATAGGTACAGTGGGTGTTTTTTTGTTTTTGTTTTTTGTGTAATTTATTTCGAACGTTTATTAAATGGATGCATTATATATTTAACTAGCGTTCGTTTGCTTTGGCTCGAGACAGCGGTTTGCTTACAGCCTGTAAGGACATCATTTTGTTTTTGTGTTGGAGTCAGAGTGTAATCCAGAAATCGATGGAAGTCTGCCATCATCAATTCTTTAAACTGTGCTCGGAGTAATTGAGAGAAGACGAGGCATCCAGAGCAAGGACACACACACACACACACACACACACACACACAAAAACTCTCTCTCTACCCTCTGGTGCTTTGTAGTCTACAAGAATAAGACGAGGACAACAAGTACAAATTTCTAACCATTATTCCAATACCGCATACTGGTGAATTCTTCAAGTCTCAGATGTCACAGTTCAGATGAATCAATCGCAGGTTCATAGTAATGCGCTCGTTCTGATACATCATCGTTTCCACGGTAACAGCTCACGCAGGGACTTATGCGCCGGACGCTTCACGTAATCTGCGTCTAAAACATAATCTGGATCTCGTCCAGACTAAAAGGCAGTTAAAACCAGACTTCTATAAAAGATCTCCATATGAGAAGAGCCTACATGGGGTCGACCATCAACTGGAGTAATTATTATGATCGGGGGTAATTTGGTGCACAAGGGGCGCTCCAGCGAGCAGCAGACGTCTCCCGTGGCATGCCTTCCTTCATGTCCTCCTCAAAGGGAGGAGCCGGGCCATGAGGAAATGATGCGGGGAACGGAAACAAGGAAGTGCAATTACAGAAATGAGAAGAAGCCGGCGATTGCTTATCTTCCCGCATGTGCATGATAATGCCAGAGCCGCGCCTCTCCCCGATGATTTGCCTGGCCCAAAAGCCAAGTTTTCCATACAGTATGCTGAAGTACAGCTTGAAGAGCTTTAGAAAGGTAGAAAAGGCAAATAAAAAAACACCACAAGGTGGAAAAAAAAAACGGACAAAAATGTAATAGAGGTTGGGTAAAGTAAACATGATATTTAAACTGTCACAAGTGCAGTGAAAGTCTCATTTTAAAGAGGAAAACTAAAATAAAATACAAGAATGAGTCCGGAACGGCATCTGTGCTGCCGCTACTGCTGTTTATTATAATAATAATGATAATATAGCAACTTTGATGCACAATATAAGCTACAAAGTCAAGTGGATGATGCCACATGCTGCAATTCACTGCTTGTCGGAATCGATTCGATTCAACACCGATACGGTTCAATTCAGCATAGATATGACTTAGTTCTGCACCGATATGAATTTGTTCAATGCAGATGCAATAATAAGCGCCTTTATGACTCAGTTTAGCACTGATACATTTGCAGAATTGTTTAACCACCCAGGCGATTCCAGTCAGCAATGATTCAATTCAGTTAAGCTCTCATAATATTGAGTACAGCGCTGATATGATTAGATTCAACACAGTTATTATTCGGTTCAGCTCCAATACAACGCGATTTGATTCAGCACCGTTAAGATTTTTATTCGGCGCAGATACAATTCAATTCAGCTCCAATACAGTTTGAATTGGTGCAGATATGATTTGATCCAAATATGATTTGATTCAGCTCCAATACAATTCGAATAAGTGCAGATACGATTCGATTCAAATGCAACACAGTTCTAATTAGTTCCGATACGATTCGGATTGGATCCGACACAGTTCGATTTAGTTCAGATATGATTCAATTCAGATACAATTCGATTCAGCTTCAATACAGGTCTAATTAGTTCAGATACGATTTGATTAGATACGAGTTGATTCAGTTCCAATACAGTTCAGATCTGTGCAGATTCGATTCAGATACGATTTGTTTCGGCTCCAGTGCAGTTCAAATCAGTGCAGATTTGATTTAATTCAGACACTATTTGATTCAGCTCCAATACAGTTCAAATCAATGTAGATTCAATTCGATTGGATTCAATTCAGCTGCAATACAGTTTGAATCAGTGCTGAAACGATCTGATTCAGATACAATTCGATTCAGCTCCAATACAGTTTGAATTAGGACAGGTGCAACTCGATTCAGCTCCAATACAGTTTGGATTAGGACAGGTGCAACTCGATTCAGCTCCAATGCAGTTCGAATTAGTGGAAATATGATTTGATTAGCACTGGTACAATTTGATTCAACACCATTATGATTTGTTTCTGCACAGATATGAATCCACTCTACATCGATATGGTTTGAGTTAGCGCAGATATGATTTGATTGAGTACCAATGCAATTTGATTCAACACAATACGATTCAGTTCGGCACTGATGCAGTTTAATCCAGCACAGATATGATTCTCTTCATCACTGATTCCATTTGATTCACCCCGAATGCAGTTCAACACATCCAAATCAATTCAGCACAGGTCTGATTCGATTCAAGATTGGTTTGCTGTTGGCAAAGTCTGCGGCGTTCTGACACGTCTCCGATTCCCGTGTTTACGTGGTTGCTGGACCAAATGCACCATCAGCATCAGTGTTGTAGAAAAGAAGAGTGCTTCTGAATTTACCGTGATTATTATAGTGTTTGTATTTTGCTTTCAGGCCTGATGGTTATTTTTACATCAGCACTGGAGCTGTAACTCGCTCTAGCATGAGTCAGGAAGTATCCTTGTGCACAGCCCACTTTCTGTAACAGAGGAGGTGTTTATTAGGTTTTTTTCTGAATGGTGATATTTCTTGACAGATCGCTAAGACGGTTTATTTCATCTCCACTCCACAGTCCAGCCTCTATGATGCACGTTCTCCGTTTAAACGCCAAAAGGCAGATCTTGTCCGATCTTTTCAGAACACCGACGCTAACTTTGGAATTGACAGGAAAATCAGACGAGTGGCCCTTATGAGATCCGTACCATTTACACGTACGCGTCGTATCCGATCTGTCCCAGGAATCAAAATTGTTTGGCGGCGTAAATGAAGCTCGCTCGCGCTCTCTCTCGTACACGGGAAGGATTTTACAGCAGGCGTTCACGCTTCACCACATCTCTCTTTTTCCTCCGTAATTCAGTTTTGTAGAAATTAGCTGCAGACTGTACAGGCGTCAGGGTGCGCCGCCTCCTCCTCCTCTTTCTTAGGCCGTCTCTTTAAATGAATTTGACGTTTCCTGTCTTGAGAGAGCAATTATCTGGGAGGAAGCAGGATCCGGGCCAGAGCCTCAGCTTAGTGGCGGGCGCAGCGCAACACGATGCCATCAGACGCAGGTCAGGCTGGTAGGAACAGGGCAGTAACGTGAACCCAGGGCCAGGGTAGGGTTCCGCTCAGATGGGCTGGAACGAAACAGAAACACACACACGCACACACACAGTCTGTATTTATCTCCATTAGCTATTTTGTGTTGGTGCCCCCTTTTTTGTGTTCATCATGTTGGTGGTGATTTATTTATTTTTTGCAAAATCCCTTCACAGAATTCCTCATGAGTCCTTGAGTCAGGATGCGTCCCTCCTTCCTCTCAGAGATGGACCGATTTAACCAACAGGGCCTTTGTGGTGCTTTATCGGGCCCATCAGTAAACTGGGATGGGTGGCTCCTGGTTTGGAGCAGGGTGGAGCTTTCAGTCACCAAATTACATATGGATTGTTTTGTGATAAATATTTATCCGGGTTTGTTCGCGTGCGCTCGTCGTGTGACATTTTTGCTGACTGTAGCCGGGAAAATTGCGTAAAACCTTCCCCTTTGTGCTCTCGCTCCCCCTCTCAGGGCCGTGGATCGGGTTTTCCCGGGCGGAGACGTCCTCGAGGAGCTAACCTGTCTGGTCGAGGGGGCAGAGGACGATCCCGACCCAAGATGGACAGCAACCTCCTGGTGACCCCCGGGGTACGAGTCCCATCGTGCAGCACTCCATCATCATCCTCCCATCTCTTTACACATGAGTAATAGTGCACTCGGTGATTCTCAGTAATCGGAGCTCTGAGACTCCTGGTCAGAGACATTGGTTTGGATTTTCGCGTTCTCTCTGCAAACACGTAAAGGATGTGTTAGGGTCACCGATGCTAACTTTGGAATTAACAGGAAAATCAGACGCCACCATTTTATATCTCTCTCTCTCACACACACACCTTATTCATGTTTAAAATAAAAAAAACAAGCAATCAAATAGCTGTTAAAAGCCTCCAGATGTTTACTCTGGTGAAGATTAAAGGTGCAAAAAATATTAAGCATCATTTCATGTTGGCATTCCACAAACATGTGGTGCTTTAGAATAAAATGAATATAATTTCTAGTTTCACCCACACACACACACACACACACACACACATAGAACTTCCTATCATAGATAATAGCTGAGGGCCATCATGTGGGAATGATTTAAATTGCTCACACATCAAGTAACGACACACTGCAGGAAGTTAGGATGATAGCTAATGTGTGTGTGTGTGTCTCTTTAGGTGAACTTCCTGGTGACTCCACATGTGGTGAAAGAGGAAGAGGAGAACACCATGCACAATACAGTGGTTATGTTCTCCAGCTCTGACTCCTTCACACTCAGACAGGTGTGTGATTGTGGGTGTGTTTGTGATTGCGTGTGAGTGCGCGTGATTGCGTGTGAGTGCGCGTGATTGTGTGTGTGTGATTGCGTGTGTGGTTGTGTGATTGTGTGTGTCTGTGTGATTGTGTGCGAGTCTGATTGAGTCTGATTGAGTCTGATTGAGTGTGATTGAGTGTGATTGAGTGTGATTGAGTGTGATTGTGTGAGTCTGTGTGTGATTGTGTGAGTCTGTGTGTGATTGTGTGAGTCTGTGTGTGATTGTGTGAGTCTGAGTCTGTGTGTGAGTCTGTGTGTGAGTCTGTGTGTGAGTCTGTGTGTGAGTCTGTGTGTCTGAGTGTGTATGTGTGAGTCTGAGTGTGTATGTGTGAGTCTGATTGTTTGTGTGTGTGTGTATGTGTGAGTCTGAGTGTGTATGTGTGAGTCTGATTGTTTGTGTGCGTGTGTGTGTGTGTGTGGTTGTGTGTGGTTGTGTGGTTGTGTGTGAGTCTGTGTGTGTGAGTCTGTGTGTGTGAGTGTGAATGTGTTTGTGTGTGTCTGATTGTGTGTGTCTGATTGTGTGTGTCTGATTGTGTGTGTGTGTGTCTGATTGTGTGTGTGTGTGTGTGTGTGTGTGTGTGTGTGTGTGTGTGTCACTAAAAGCTGAATTATTGTGCCTATAAATGTTTTGAATGGGGAATTTTGGGGCCGGAAAACCAATGAATCCCTTTCCCATTATTCCTTATGGGAGAAATTGTTCGTACCCACGTGAAATCGTCCCCATGAGCTGTGTCTTCACACCAATTACTCTTGTGGGTACAGGGACCACTGTATATTGTTTGTCAGTTGTGTCACTGTGTGTATCTCATTTATGTTTAATCATTGCCATTTGTGCGTGTCGTGTGCGTCAGTCATTGTGTGCGTGTCGTCGTGTATGGCGTTGTGCATGTCGGCGTGTCATTGTGTTGGTCACTTGTGTGCCATTTGTGTCTCTGTGTGTGATTTGTATGTCATTGTGTTTGTTTATTATTTAGGTGTCATTTTCATCATTGTTTGTCGTTTTGTGTCATTTGTGCGTCATTCACATCGTCGTCTTTGTCATATATTTTTATCGCGTTTGTCGTTGTGTGTATCATTTGTGTTTGTCATCATGTTTGCCGTTATGCGCGTTATCCCGTTTGTCGTTGTGTTTGTCACTACGTGTGTCATTGTTAATCACCTTGTGCATGTTTGTGTTCGTGTGTGTGAGAGAGAGATTTTGTTCTTCATAGTGTGTGTTTGTCATTGTGAGTGTCATTACGCTCGTAGTTGTGTAGTTATGCTTACAGGGAGTGCAGAATTATTAGGCAAATGAGTATTTTGTCCACATCATCCTCTTTATGCATGTTGTCTTACTCC
>JAQMCW010000032.1:27065216-27083535 GCA_030068335.1 Chrysichthys cranchii | reverse complement strand
ATTTCTTATGGGGAAACCCGCTTTGACATACGAGTGCTTTGGATTACAAGCACGTCTCCGGAACGAATTATGCTCGCAATCCAAGGTTCCACTGTACTTATATTTTAAGTCCGGTATGTATGTAGTACACTAGCCTATCCTAGGCGTTTTTCTATAATGTATAATACTGTAATTAACACCCACTTGCTACAGATTGGATTTCAGAACCACTACAGTTGTCCTGAACAACAGATGGTACTGTACCGACATAAACAACTGAATCGAGAATCAGCTGTGTGACGAATTCCGCCCTTGAAAAATTCATCAAAACAATTCGCTCGACGTTTTGCGGACGCCGCGAAATACCGTGGAAATCCGCAAAAAAAATTGATATACAGACACTACCCTACTTCCGAGCATCCGACGTACGAATGTTCAGACATAAGAACAGACTGCGGCGTAAGTTAACATCATGCTCACAATACTTATACAAGCCCAAATTTTGAAATGCGCGCCTTCTGCGAAGTACAACCTTTTGCCGTGACCCACGCCGGGCAGCACCACACGCCGTCCCAGAGAGGCAGTTTGGTAACGCGCTCGTTAGTGGAAACACGCGTTCGCTTGTGCTCTAGTTACATTTCTCGGTCTTTTGTGTCTTTTGTGAGAAAATTAACCCCTTCATCATGGCTAATGGCAAGCGTAAGGCAAGTGCTGATCATGGCAGTGCTAAGAAGCGGCACGCAATCTCAGTGGAAGCAAAGAATGCCATAATTAAGAAATTACATTATGGAGTAAAGTGGGCAAAATAACGACTTGTGAACAATTCAATATAGGAACAGCCTTCCAGAATGTAACTTGTTCGTAAGTTGGGGAGCATCTGTATTCTAAATAAAAATCTGCGAATCACCGGGGACGTGAAATGTAAACTGCGATATAGTGTGGGATTACTGTCGTAATTGCATCATAAAGGACTAATAAACAAAAAGTCTCATAAGACTAATAAATGTCCAAGCATCGGTTATTCTAGACATGGCATCCTGTAACCGTTTTGTGTATACTGAATCAAATACACTCTCAAACGTATATGCTCCGCCCCCAGGGGTGTGTCTCGCGCTCTACAATGGCAGCACATTAGCTGTAAACAGGGTTTGTTGGTATGCTCTTGCTTTCAAACACTTTTCCCTTTACTAACCATCACTTGGTTGAACACTGGTTGATTCATTTAGAAGAGGGCGGAGTTTGTGAGAGTCCCTGCACTAGCGTGTGGATTGTTTAGCCGACTTGGAGCTCATCGGAGCCGGATTGTTGCTACTATTTCCGTCTTTATAAGGCATCGAGGTTTGTCCGGCAGTAAGAAACTAAGGAATGATTTTATCACCACCACCTGTCGCCGCTGACGCTCCACCCACGCTTGGCTAGTTCTCTGTCAAGTTTGTTTTTGCTGGGCAGGGGGGTGTGGCTTATTTTGAACGCCATCAGTCAGGCGTTTCAACAGACCATTAGTCTTCCTGTTTCTAAAGGAAATACATCGATGTATGGAATAAAATCACGCCTCTCAAAGAACTTCTGGAGGACTTTGAGTTTCTCGATTCGGTGTTGCTTTCTCTGGTTGGTTCTAGACATCCAAATCTACTGGATTTCTACAAATAAATCTGCACTATGACAGACAGTGTGTGTTGTAAAACGCACCACGAGCCTTATGCAAGGTAAAAAAAAAATACCATTCTTGGGTTTGTTTGGGGATAAGTGGGATTTCTGGGATTGTTTGGATAGCGTAATCAAGACAACTGCGCCGTAAGTAATTGATTCTTAATATGACGTTGAGTCGATGACGAAGGCTATTCCGGAGTGCTCGGTTGGCTAATCAGCACACGGAGATGGAGAGGAGAAGATGAAACCCCATTCGCTAAAGAGAAAAACAGGATTAGGGCGAGCTGGAGAACGTTGGAGGGAGATGGAGACATGCTGTGTTGGTGCTGGGAGTACTAAACCGTGTAATGAATCTGACTTAGGAAGGGAAGAAACGCTTTGGGTATAAAAAAAAAAAAACAGGAGTCAGTAAATCGTACCGTGAGCTCCTGGTCTGATCACGCTTAATTAACGGCTGCTTCATTCATCAGCAGGGCAGGAAAAGGGCTGGAGGATCTCGATTCTATACAGGGTTCCTGCTGTATGGGGAAAAATCATGATGTATACAAACGTGGGCCAGAAAGGGACAATTTTTTTTTATTTTAAATGATCTGCAATATTACCATGAGTCACTTCATTTGTTGTCACTTTATTTTTTTTCTTCATTTAAGGACCCCTTTGTGAGTAATGTGTCACTGTGACTCACCCAGACGTCAAAAAACCTTGAGCTTACAGAAAACTTGTGAAGATACATTTGGTCGACAAAAATCTTGGTTTCATAACATTTTAGTATTCAACTCTCCTTTAAAAAAAAAAAAAAAAAAAAAACCCAAACAAACCAAAAAACACGTAATTTTAATGTTTTTACTCTCATGCAGTCATCAGTGAATATCTTTAATTGTGAAATACCAGTTCCACTTTAGACCCCCCCCCCAAATATCTTCCAATATATGCAAATAATTTTAACAGATAAAATTCCACTCAAATGAATCCTGATAAAAGGAATTAAACCGCTACCAGAAGCCTAAATTCCTAATTACAAAAATGGCTTTTCAGCCTGATAAATGTTGCTTTAATTTTTTTTTTTTTTTTTTTTTTTTTTTTTTTTTTTTTTTTTTTTTTAAGTTTTAGTGCTCCTGACTTTTTGTTTTATTTATTTATTTATTTTTTAAAAAAAAACTTTTCATGCGTAATGTCCACACTTGTGTCTTGGATAGTCAAGGGCAGTTGACTTGAATCTCTCTCATTATTTTATTTATTGTTAAATCTTATATATTAATATTATATTAATAATGAAATTTTGTTTTATTATTAAATATAATAAAACACACACACCCAGATCAACGGAGATCATTACAGGAAATTAAAGTAAACGTCTTTAGCTCTCAAGCTTGCGTTCTACATTAAAAAAAAACAAAAAAAAACGAATACAATTTTTGCTTTTGTGCCAGACTCCGCTGACTGCATTACAGTACCTGACTGCATGATTCAGTAGTCCCTAACTGTAAATCAAGTCAGGTAACCCTAACAGCAAAAACTGTAAATGTTCAGAAACATGTACTAAAAATGATAGTCTTCATTACACATTTTAGACTTGATTGTAAACATTTTGCATATTGAAAGGACTGATTTATTAATTTGATTATTATTAATATTAGTAGTGGCGGTAGTGGGAGTAGTGGATGGTAGTATTAGTGGTAGTAGTAGTAGTGGTGGTAGTAATGGTGATGGTAGTAGTGGAGGTAGTAGTAGTGGTGGTGATGGCGGTAGTAGTGATGGTGCTAGTGGTGGTAATAATAATGGTGGTGGTGGTGATGGTAGTAATGGTGTTGGTGGTAGTAGTGGTGGTGATGGTAGTAATGGTGGTGGTAGTAGTGGTGGTGATGGTGTTAGTGGTGGTAGTAATAGTGGAGGAGGTGGTGGTGGTAGTAGTAGTGGTGGTAGTAATGGTGATGGTGCTAGTGGTGGTAATAATAATGTTGGTGGTGGTGGTGATGGTAGTAATGGTGTTGGTGGTAGTAGTGGTGGTGATGGTGTTAGTGGTAGTAGTAGTAATGCTGGTGATGGTGGTAGTAGTGGTGGTAGCAATAATGGTGGTAGTAGTGATGGTGCTGGTGATGGTAGTAGTGGCGGTGATTGTGCTTGTGGTGGTAATAGTAATGGTGGTGGTAGTAGTAGTGGTAGTGATGGTGATGGTGGTGGTAGTAGTGGTGGTAGCAGTAATGGTGGTAGTAGTGATGGTGCTGGTGATGGTAGTAGTGGCGGTGATTGCTTGTGGTGGTAATAGTAATGTTGGTGGTGGTAGTAGTAGTGGTAGTGATGGTGATGGTGGTAGCAGTAATGGTGGTAGTAGTGAAGGTGCTGGTGATGGTAGTAGTGGCGGTGATTGTGCTTGTGGTGGTAATAGTAATGGTGGTGGTGGTAGTAGTAGTGGTAGTGATGGTGTTGGTGGTAGTAGTGGTGGTAGCAGTAATGGTGGTAGTAGTGATGGTGATGGTAGTAGTGGCGGTGATTGTGCTAGTGGTGGTAATAGTAGTGGTGGTGGTAGTAGTAGTGGTAGCAGTAATGTTGGTAGTAGTGATGGTGCTAGTGGTATTAGTAGTGGTGGTGATGGTAGGAGTGGTAGTGGTGGTGGTGGGTGTGGCAGTAATGGTATTAATAGTGGTGGTAATAATAATAATAATGGTATAATGGTGATAATAGTGGTTAACCTGTATAGCACTTTTAACAATGGACGAATGTGAAAAATCTAAAATAATCAAAATGTGAAAATCCGGCTAACCTGGATATACATATAAATAAACTACAAACTTAAGGGTTTATGTGTCTAATGAGTACAAGAAATAGACAGAAACTCACTCCCACATGTAACAGTGTTTAATGGTGTATTTGTTAATATTTTGGGGGCGGATGAGCTCATTAGGACGTACCGCAGGCTTGTAGACGGAGGAGTGTGTGTGGTGGGAGGTGCAGGAATGAAATATAGTCTCGCTCGCAGCACAAACTTGTAGGCTGAGGGTCAGGAAACATCAATAGAGATTTTAGCACTGTGTGTGTGTGTGTGTGTGTGTAATCCAGTAACCTGCTAAGTGAGATTCTGCATTGCTGTGTGCAGAGGGGGATCTGATGGACTGTGACGGGAAGTCTGACTCGAGCCCTGAGCGAGAGCCCAACGATGAAGAACTGAAGAGCTCTGAAGGCCTCGACGGGATCAAGAAGAGGAAGAGGAAACCCTACAGGCCAGGTGAGGAAATGGGAAAAGGGAAATAAAGAAGCATGGAGGGAGAGAGTGGGAGGGAGGGCGAGTGGGAGGGAGGGCGAGAGAAAGGAAGGAAGTAAAAGAAAGAGTTTAGGGGAGAAAGGGATGGAGAAGTGCACTTATCGGAAAGGACAGCTCCACTGGAGTGTGAAATGATGTGGCTGCACAATCCCGACCTTAAATAGCATCCCACAGAGCTCCTGGCTAAGCAGCACTTCGGAAAAGAGCTAACTCCTCTCTCTCTCTCTCTCTCTCTCTCTCTCTCTCTCTCTCTCTCTCTGAGCTCTAGGAAGGGAAAAGTAATCTCTTAAAAGAGCTCATCAGTTTTTTTTAAGTGGTTGTAGCGGTATAGCTCAATTTAAATGCGTGTGGGTTTTTCTCCCTTAAGCAGTCCCGTTTGGCATGCGTGGAATTAAATTGTTTCCTGTGTGAGAATCCATGGTTTGGATAGAAACGTAGAGTAACGTCAATGTTCTGTTAGAATCTTGCGGTGTCCCACGGCCCAGGACGAGTTTGTGGTGACTAAGTAATTTTGTAGACAAAAGCTAAGATTCAAATGGTCAAATGAACATTAGCTGAATGGTACTTCAGAATTTTACTCAAAATATATGAGATGAAGATGTCAGAACTGGTGGATTGACCAGGAGACGTGTGTGTGTGTGTGTGTGTGTGTGTGTGTGTGTGTGTGTGTGTGTGTGGGATCATGTCGTGCTGCTTACATGGTCGTAACAATGAACAGCCTTAATTATTATTATTATAGCGGTGTTATTTAATTTAACCAGAGCGCTTGAGAGAAGGATAAAGGCTTCAGGAACCCCATACTGTGAAACAATCTGTCGTTCCATTTAAGAAAGAGTTATAACTTATTCGAGTTTTGAATACTGAGAGGAATGATTAGTGGAAATTTGATGGCACCTTTACTTTTCCTAATTTTTGTCACCTAATTCAACCCTTAAAAGATCACAGCGATCATGTCAGAATCAGAATCAGCTTTAATGGCCAAGTACGTGTCGACATACAAGAAATTTGACTCCGGTGTATCCAGTGCTCTCTTCAGTACAGAATAGATATTGAAAATTATTTTATAGTTTAAAAAAAAAAAAAATGTGTAGCTGTGACTGACTCCAAGGGAGTAAAATTGTCCATGTTCTCTGGGTGGGAGGGGTCGACACAATGCGTCTCTGCCCAGCGTGAGCCAATCACGCGCGTCTGTGAGCTCATGTATGCAGAAGAGGGTGGATAGCGCTTTGGTCTGAATGTGTGATGCAGCCAGAGCAGCAGTTAAGAGATGCAGTCAAATCACTTTGTGTGTTTTGAGGTAGCATGATATTGGGTGGTAGCTGAGGTGAGGTAGTGAGATAGTGGAACGCTCACAAGTAAGTGGAAATGAGCCAGACTAAATTTGGAAGCTTTATTGTTGCTTGTCAAACAACTAAAGGCCAATTTATGCTCCTGTGTCAAATCTGTGCTGTATATGTCGGGGATGGTGTATAGCCCTACATCACAGCCTGACGTGCACCTCTCCAAAAATAGAACAGGTTGCAGGGATGTAGACCGCAACGACGGCGAATGGTTTGCTTGCTAGCATCGCGGTTCATCCCACGTGTTTCCGTTTGTGACCCCTATTCGCAATAAACAATGCAAATTAATATAGTTTAAGTTGCTGTTCGACTCATCCTTGTGCATCCACATTGGTTGTGTAGATATTACCACCCTATTGAACATAACCCCCATTTCAGGAGAACATAAGCTTCGACGTGCAGTCGTTGCATCAACTCGAGCATCGCGTTTAACTTGAGAAAACTACATGGCGTGGCACAGCAGCAGAAAAAGCCTCAGCATCTGCTATAAAATTGAATCTTCTGCCTGTCAAATCTTTTGGAACAATGTACTAATTATTTGCCGAAAGATTATGCTAATTTCCCCAATTACTTCTGCTTGCCTGCCTGTGTATAAAGAAAAGGCTGTGATTCATTTATGGTGTGCCTGATTTCGATGCAAATACCCTTTAATTAAATTTGACATTCTGTGCGTTAACTTTATAGCCATTGTTTCTTCAAGTTCTGAACCGAAAGGGCACAAAAAGGCATCTTCTAATGACTTTTGACAATTGCTTTATTCCATTAAGCTTGCATCCGGATATCTTGATGCATTAAAATACAGCTGATACTTAACGAATAGATGATGCGTTGGTTTAGCTCATGGTTTCCACTGTACTCAATTAGAATGAAATATTCTCAAACCTTGATGAATTCGTAGCTGTGTGTAGGAGCAAGTTAAAGAGGGGGAGCTTGATTAGCCATGGGCTCTCGGAGGAGGATGGATGGATGGTTTTACTCTTTTACCTGTCAGTCAGACAGAAGCTAGTTAATTTTGGGTATCTGCGGTAATACTTTCACAAGCAGCATTTTAAAAAGGTGCAGTAACTGACAGCAGGCCTCTGGGAGGAAGCATGTCATTAGCTTGTACTCTACCTGGTTGGTCCCGACCTAATAAACTATGACGAGATTGGGAGAGTATGAGGCAGAAATAAAAGAAAATGATACGAGTGCTGATAATATTTTAGCTAAAGTACAAGATTCAGGTTCAAAAATCCCAAAAAAGACAGGCAAACTGACAAAAAAAACAAAAAAAAAAAAAATGGGTCCTGTTTTTGTACTGGGTTCAACCTAATCTCTGGAAGATTACAGACAAGCAATCTTTGCTAATTGGCTAGCTCTTCCCCATCACATGTCAGCTTCTGACTTTGAGAGCTAGCACATGCTTGCTGTAAGTCAAATGAAGCGAGCCACCACAACTTTGAAATCTGCTGCTAATGCTAACACACAGGAAAGCACTACCTGCCGTCTTCGGTATCTGTGAGCTGAGAGACACCTTCAGTTGACTAGTGTTATTCTGACTGACAGGAGAAAGTACAACCTTCCATTCCAGGCAGAATGCACCGCCAATTTCGAAGCTCTGGCCACTCAGTCACAGTTAACATGGCCTTGTCATGATCTCGCAGTGATCAGGTGGAAGCATTTTTGCGCCTCTTGTAAACCAGAGTTTAGCACTCTTGATTCAGACATTGCTGTTGGCTTGGTTAATACTGCATGTTCTGTCTGGTCATGGATTGTTGTTGCCCTGACTTCTGTGCTAAATTTGCCAGGACCACGTCCGATACGTTCGGACGATGCCCGGGTGTACGCGTCACTCGCCTTGCGGGATGCCTCACTCTCTCCCGCAACTCACGGAGTTCCCTTGTGTATCGGTGTACTATACAGTGCGTCATGCCCCAGCATGTCTCCTAAAGGGAAAAGGCTCCTCAGTAGGCTAGACTAAGCTAGGCTAAGCAGTGGTTCGACATATAATATCTTCCACTTACGATGGGGATAGCGGAACGCGTCTCCATCGGAACCTGAGGACTACGTGTATATGTAACAAATATAGGCTTCTTCTGACAGTTGAGCTGAGGAGATAAGTGTTCAGGGTTTTGCTTGTGGGAGCATGATAATAGCAGAATTCAGCACATACAACATTCAGCTGAATAGTCCTGGTCTTTAATAGTCCAGAGCCCAAACTGCAAAGCCGCCACTACTATATGTGATGGAAACCTTAAGATGAAACAGTCAGCGGTGCTAATCTTGCTATGCATCAGGGCAAACTAACAGCTGTGACACCTTACTAATGAATGACTGCTTTTCAGGCCTTATTAGCCATGTAACATTTGTTTTCTTTGTGTTAGATGAGAAATAAAGGAATGGATTCGTGTCCACTTTTCACTAATCGAGCTTTTCCTCGCCTGTGTTTTTCCCCTGTCAATCGAGCCAAAGGCGTTAATGGAGGATTGATCATGTGTTAGTGTTGGGTTTCAAATGTTTGCAGGGGATTTGCATTTAGATCTTTAAATCTGCTATAGCCGGAGGACGACAAAAAGTCATTGAAGAATTGCAGTGAATACGGGGTGAGTCTGTGGTTAAGGCTTTGGGATTATGATCGGAAAATGTATGAGCTCCGATATCCCAGCATGCCCAGGCTACCATGGTTGGGTCCTTGAGCAAGACCTTTATCCTTCCCCTGCTTAGTAGTATCCTGTCATTTTGGGCAGGGGGTAGCTCAAGGGGTTAAGATGTTAGACTACTGATCGGGAGGCCGGGAGTTTGAATCCAAGCACTGCCAAGCTGCCACTGCTGGGCAGTGTATAAATGAGATAAATGTAAGTCGCTCTGGATAAGGGCGTCTGCCGAACGACGGTAATGTATTGGATAAAAGCATCTATCAGATAAACAAATGCAAATGTGTAGTTCCAAGTTGTTGTTTTTTTTTTTTTTTTTACATTGGATTGCACACCTGAAATATTATCTTATGGCTATTTTGAGGCCGGCAGGTGTATCTCTTAAAATACTTTAAAAATATCTTTTCCCTCATTCATAACTCAAGCTGGATGCTAGTTTGCATGAGCGCTCACTGGCATCTCAGAGGAAAAAGGGCTGAGGAAGCGGCAGAGTGGACCGTGCCAGACTGGCTCGCCCAAAATAGGCTCACCTGAAATAGTTCCTGGAGTGCAGAGCAAAGCAAAGCGCCAAGATGAATCACTGCGCTGCCAGGCTGTGGCTCATGCGTCATCCCGAATAATAGAGATTAATGTCAGCATTTCACTATCAGTGTCCCGCATTATTAATTCCTGACTGAATCCATTACCTAGCGTGGAGTTCATATTGGCATTTGTTTAGTTTTTTGTTTGTTTGGTTGTTTTTGTTGTGGTGGGTTTTTTTTTATTTTTTTTTATTTTACTTCATCTCCCATGACTTTCTATGTCTAGGTATTGGTGGGTTTATGGTTCGCCAGAGGAGCAAGACTGGGCAAGGCAAAACCAAGCGATGCCTGAGTAGGAAGGACTCCACTGGATCGCTCGTTGAAAACCCCACTGGGAAAGACGAAGGTAAGGTTGAAATTCCAGGCCAAATTCCAGGCCAAATTTCAGCTCCAGCTTGAATCGGGTCAGGGTTGCCAGGGTTTGTGATGGTTATTTATTTTTGGGCTAATGTAAAAATAGTCCATGGTCGCCGCCAGGCCAATGTTAACCCTAACCCTAAGGCATTTCTGCAAACAAAGACTACTGCAAGCAAAGGGAAAGTTTGAGTGCAGAAAATCTGTAAATGATGTACAAAATTATTTCTGAATCCAAGATACACTGCATGTCAGAAGTGTGATCTCCATGTAGAGACTGAGACAAAGAAGCAAATGGGCTAGTTTGGGGTATTTTTATGCCATTTCTGAGGTATAAATGGGGATGGGTAGCTCCCTGAGACCTGGCTACACGGCTTGGGAGCTCATTTATAATTTTTTTCCTTTCGTTTCACCTCAAGCACACTTGGCCATGTATTTGAAGAGGGTTTAATAATTAATTACCTGATTATTGGGTACACAGTTTCATGGTTTTTGTACCTTACCACAGCTAAATTAGACAGTTACTGACCCAGGTCGAAATAGTGCTTTATCCCTAAATGACGTTTAGTCAAGAATGTACAGTCAGTGTATGTAAAATACAGTATATTGATTATAATGTGTGCCAGGAGAAATACAAATAAAATAAAATATCTTTCTCGTTTCCCATTTTCGTTTCAAAATGTAAAATGGAGGGATGCAGGATAATTGAGCGTAACCTATGATCGATATCTGAATGGAAATCCAAAATCTTCAGGAAAAAGTATATACTTTAGTGTAGACCTGTTCAAATCAATTGAAAAGAAAAAAATAAAAAGCTTTGTCTTGTGTCTGATTTGAACTGATACGAAAGTGTCACACTTTCCTCGTTCTGTTACCCAGGTTGGAATGAACCAGACACCCCTGTAGACGAGACGCCGCCTGTGGTTGAGCCTTTGGAGAAGGTCAAGAAGAGGTACAGGAAGAAGAAAACCAAACTGGAGGAGGCGTTCCCTTCATATCTCCAGGTACATCATTGCATCATTCTTCTTTACCATTCTCCTCAAGTTTGAGCCTGGGAAGTTTGGGCTAATGTAATGGCATCCTAGTTTAATGTCCTCTACAAAGCTGTAGTCGTGGGCTCCATTCCTGGTATGTGCGTCACATTGGTATGCTGCATTGGTGAATTGCATCAAAGTGTATATGCTTAAATTTGCTTATGGCAGGAAATGTTATGTATATAAATTGTAGTTTAAAATGGCCAAATCTAGGTCGTGTAATTGTACTGTGGCTTCATGATTTATTTTTCATGCTCTACTAAGCAGTTCTGTCGGAACAGAGGGAACGAGTTTAGTAAGGGTGCCTAGAGACAGTATTAAACAAGCTGCATATAGCCATTATGTAACTCCGACTTGGAACCACCTTTCAGAAGATCCATGTTAAACATAGCCTTGTTTTGTTTTGGTTTTTTTTTGTCTTAAGTTATTAAGGGCTGATATTGACTGTATATAGCATCTATAATGTAAGCACGAACAGGAGCTAACTCGCCTAGAGGATGTTCAGATGTAACTATGAACACCACAGTACGCCGTGTTATCCTATAGTCCTCATCTTATTATTGTTATTACCCTCATTGTAATTCAGTTTTCTTCTTCTGCTGTACCGTGTGCACTGCTTGTTATTTCTAAAGCACTTATAGTTTCTAGTGTACTGCATAAGGCTACAAAGCTTGTAATTCTTTTCAGACTGGTATTTAACTTGAATCCTGAGACGTTAAAGTTAGAGCTTGGGGGGGGGTTGTTTGTTTTTGCTAAAATTGTTTAAATGTTCTGTGTGCTCATGATGGGTCAAACTGGTATGGCTCAATATCTTAACATCTCAAGTTCCAGATTTGTTCCTTTTGTAAGCAAAATTTCTTGCTTAAACAGTATGACTTGGTAATTAGCTGTTTACTAATTTAGGCTGCTCTACAGCGTAGTACTACCAACACCATGCTTCACAGATGACGTGAGGGTTTATAAACGTGTTTAGACATTAAATGTTGGGTTTGGAGTTTTTTTTAGTAGAGCCGTCAGGTCTTCTTTTGAAGTCTAAAGTCTAAGCCTCCTTTAACGTTGAGCAAAAAATAAAAGCTATTCATCACTGTATTTGTAAAAGCTACATGCCCCTGTGGAGTAGGACTCGGGCTTGGCATTAGCATGAACAGATCTCCACTTGTCAGCGTGAACACGTCTGCTTTCAAAAGGATGCTCGTGTTCAGCGCTGGCAAGCCGGCCATGCATTAAGTGCACCAGCTGTCATTTTGGGCTCTTCTTGTTCAGCAAGCCTCAAATTAAACTTAAAGGTCCTCACCAGAGACATGACTTTAATCAATTATTTAAATCCCATCGCATTAGGCTTTTAATGTTTTAGCGCAGCAGGGAGCAGTCAGATTGATCGTCGAGATCTGTCGGATATAGTGAAGCGCTGCGAAGTTACTTAGCGAGAGAGATCGCCTTTAACGTTTTTATGTGCACGTGTCTTCGCTTTGCGGTTCGTTATAAAAGTGCGACCATCCTTTGAGCATCTGTTTATACGTGGTCTTATGAGTGGCTGAGTAGAATGTTCTGCTTTGCATCATAAGAGGAAAATAAAGACAGAAGTATTAAAAAAAAAAAAAATGACACATTGTACTGTCGTGTTCGTAGAGGAAAAGGTTTCATCTAACAGTAGTGTGATGTAATCGGATATCAGCGTGAGCCGTGACCTGATGATCGGATTTATATTTCAGTGAAAATGGAAACGTGAAATACTGTAGGCTAATATGACGCCAAATGATATGTATATTTATTTATCCTGTAAATGCAGAAAGTTACAGTGGGCTGAGGTAATTCATTGTTTACCCCCAAAAGGCTGTTATAATGATTTTTTTAATTAAAATATTTCTATTAATTTACTTAATTATGCATTCCTCATTATTTATTTATTTATTTATTTATTTATTTATTATTATTTTATTTTTTTTAATAACACATGACCCATCCTGTACGGTGGTTACGCAATATTATGCACTATTTCAGCATCACACCATAATTTCCGTTCCACTGACCCTTGCGATCTAAAACACCGGAATGGTTTCAGTTTATTCTTGGTTTACACTTTTCATGCAGTATGACCCGGCTACGTTTGCGTCCACAGAACCCCTCGCGGTCTTTTCCGCGAAAACGAGCTTAGACTCCGTTCTGGTTGACCCTTAGAACCTTGCACTCTACAATACTGGGCTCCCACCACCGTGCTTCACAGATACGATAGCTTCAGCTAGGTGGATTTCCATAGAGCGTCAGAGTTTTCGGAGTTCTCATTGCTATTTTTTTGGCTTTGCTGGTGTCTTCCAGGAGGCTTTCTTTGGGAAGGAACTCCTGGATAAGAGTAAACAGAGCAAGCAGGCATTGGAGACGGGGCCAGTAGAGGAGGAGGTGGCACACGGAGACAGCAAACCACCCAGCGCCAACTCCAGCTTCCTGGATCCCTCTTCAGATCCACTGCTCAGTGCTGCAGCCACTCCCATCTCCGGAAAAGCTGGGAGTCTGCGTATGTTCATACACACACACACACACACACACACACTGGTAGATAGACAGATATACATGTATCTGTCTAAGTACCACTGTCATTTTGGTCTATTTCTACCTTTCAGTGCACTCAAAATCATACTTGTGAAAATATTCTTTCTGAATAGACAATCCTCCACAATTTTGGAAGAAAATGTATCTTTCCTGCCCAAATGCTGCCACATCCGTTTCTGTTTTCCTGCTGTGGCCTTCTCTGAAGTCTGTAGGGAAGGATAATTCACTTGATCAGTTCATATTTCCTCTGCTCTCTCCCATCGCACAGTATAAAGCTAAAGCGCACTGTTAGCTCTGAGCACACTGCACAAGGGCGTATATTTGTTTGTATTTTTGCTAGAGGGAGGGGAAAAAATAATGCCGCTTGGACTTTTTTTTTTTTTTTTTTTTCTTCCCCCTTTCCCCCCTGTCCCCTTTGATTCTTAACAAGTCCATTCTTGAAGGCAGTTCAAGAAGAGGCTCATTTCAGTCAACTCATTGTCCAGTGTGCGTCCTCATCCTCAGTTCTGTCATGCTTCATTTAAATCCAGCCCCACAGCCCAGCACTCATCTCGGAGCCCTGAGCGCTAGCCAGGCCTAAGCTGCACTTAAAACCCAATTTACCAGCTCTCATCCGAGTTCCCAGAGTTCCCCCGTCTGGCCACTTTGGAAAGGATAAAAGCCCCACTAATCAAAGGGCCAGGGTTTTGAAAGCTTCGCTCGTGTTCGTGGGGAGCAAACACTTTTATAGGTCTGCTTGTTTGTCCAAGGAGATATACAGACGAATCATTTGAGGCTATTTTTAAACCGTCTGTATTCTACAGATCTTTATTTAACCTCTCTATGCCGAGAATTCCTCCTTTCTCTTTTTCGCTCTTCTTTTTCTTTCTTTGTGTTTGCCTGGGTTTGCACTGTTTCGTTTCTGTGGGCTTTTAAGGTTATAACTCGTCACACTGTACAAGAACCAAATCGAATTCTGTAACAGATTGTGGGCTAATGTGTTTTACGTGTCACGTTATGTGATGAAGATCCTTTAACGATAGACTTGGGGCTAAAGAAAACGAATGCAGTCTGCTTACATTATCAATCAGCAAGATCCAGACTCGCACGCACACAAGTAGTGACGTGAGCTTAAGGTAAAAAAAAAAAAAAAGGGGGGGGGGGGCGGTTTTTTTAATCCGTTGGCTCGTTTGGCTTAGCTTTCGCCATCGTCACTAATGTATTTGTAGGTATGCGGGGAATTTGGCGCCATCCTGGGCCGTTCTCGTATTGGTGGATTTGGTGGGCGTCGTAGGAAAGCTGAGATTAAACTGAGATTTTAAACTAAATACTTCACACTGTCAAACCTGTTTATGGTCGCAGAGGCAATAAATCGGGCGAGGCTGAGCATGTCGCAATGTGCGCGATAAGACTGCCCATCTTAACTCTGCAAGAGCCAAAAAAGGATCGTACAGTGTAAATCCAGTTTTAGCCATCAGTTTGTGAACTTTTTGTTCAATTTCTTTTAAGTTTTATTTTTCCTTCAAATCCGTGTATCTAATCATGAGTGTCATTTGGTTAACTTTTTTTTTTTTTTTTTTAAATGCTCCTTTCAATTTTAAGTTCAACTGAGCAGCTTTGATTCAACATTGTTTATCTTTGTTTAGCATTGTGTTTCATTTCACATTCGGTAGGGGTGTAACGATACATCGTGCCGTGAGCCAGTGTGATTCAAAAATGTGACCAAGTGGAAATGTGCGACGTCAACATTCTGTTAATTAAGCATGTAAAACAACTGCACCGTTTGAATACCCGAGGTCAAATTTGCATGAGTTATAATATACCCAGAGCTCGCTGGTCATGTGATCGCGTTCTTTCGTGGAGAGAATGAGAAATCGTGTGTACTTCTGACGTCACCGATAGCTCCAGCTTGCGATGATCAGCATGCGTTATATGGTTACGCGACCACATTACAACAGGTACGAAGAGCTCTTCAGGAGTTTCAAGCAATATCATCCTTGTGCCTGAGAAAGAGGTCACGGGAGTGGGTCATTTTAACCGACTTTGGAGCTCTCTTTTTGCTACAGAGCTCATTATGTTTCATTTGCTCATTTTCCATAGAAATTTGTGATTATCTAATCATAATTTGGGGGAGAATTTCTACTTTTTTTTGTGGTACTTTTAAGATATGGTTGTTCACAATATCAAAGCTTTTTTCTTAGCAATTTTTCTTTTTTGGGGGGGAGGGGGGGTGTTATAGAGACAAAATTGTTTGATTCAGAAATGGTCTTTTCAGTTGTATTTTTTTTTCCCCCATTCAAATTTTGTTCAAATATTCTGATAATTGACTTGTGAACGCAGTCTCGTGCCTTGAATCGATTCCTGGCCATGGTGTATCGTTACCCCACCTAACATTCAGAACATTTCCCATGCACTTTTTCCTAGTCATAGTGGTGGTCTGTTTTATTGTAAGCTACCAAGATTCTGGTAGGCTCAGAAACCCCTATTTTCTCAATCTTCAGCCAGTGCACAGGATCCTTTAACCGAGTTGGTTCTCCATTCAGACGATGATCTCATCGGGATGCTGTCGGATGCAGGCCATGATTCAGGTAGACCCCCATCCCGAGCATAGTCCTCGGCTAAGCCTCCCAGCTCTGTCCCTTTCTGCAAATGCTCTAGCTAACCCAAATCCTTTGATGGAAAGGTCAAAACCTTTTTTGCAGCATTCTCTTTTGAGTCTCCTCTCACGTTGTTCACACATTTTACTGCACATTTTGTTTGGCATCATTGCAGTGTTCCTGGTTTGCTTTCATTCTGTGCATCATCTTTTTTTTTTTTTTTTTTTTGGCTTTGCTGTGCTTTATTTTGATTTTAATGCTTTGGTTTTATCTGGTTTGGGTTCCCATAGGTCTTGATTTATGCCCTTTCCAGGTGGACTGCTCTCCCTCTCCATTCGGTAAGAGCTTGGTAGTAGAGCAGCTTTGGCTGTAAGAGTAGCGCTCTCCTGTTTTCTCAGAACCCCCCCCACCCCCCGGCCCCTCAACACGCCCCGTTCACCTTCTGGTTCTCTCAAACTGTGCATGCTTCACTCCTGCCCTTTCATGTACACACTCATTCCCTCACATCCTTCTGTGCTCTGGTTTTTTTATTTATTTATTTATTTATTTTTTATTTCACACTAACCACTCAAGAAATGAAATTGCATGCAGCTCTACTCTGGCTCTGAAGCCAATATGAGACCTGGATTGACGTCTGGGGTGACAGTTTCACCTCGTCACGTCTGTATATTTATGTTTTAGCGAGACGTGGCAGCGATAGATTAACTAAGTGGAGCCTGCTCTTATGGTGACAGCCTCATAATTAATTTCTCTCCGAGTGCTAACCGCAGTGAAAGTGTGGAAAAGGAAAGGTCAGGTGTGGGTTTAACTGCACATACGCAATGCCATTATTTGACAAGGACACAGACTCGTCACTGCAGTAATGACCTTGCTGAAGAGGTGGACAGGATGTTGATGAGAGCAGTATCTTTGGTCGACCCAAGACCAATTCTGGGCTTGTTTTGGGGGCGGGGCCTGATAATCGCAGGTTTGCTTTCATGGGGCAGATGCTCAATTTCATACTTTTGATGCTGTCAGGTCTGCACAATTTCTTTTGATTAATTTCCTTTGGTAGCAACACTCGAATGGTGAGGAACTTTATTTTTTTTCCCATGCATGCGTGTCATCGTGCACGAATACCTTTAAATGAAGAAGCATATTTTAAGATTATTATCAGCCATGCAGGCTGACATAAAACACAAAGAGTTTTTCCACAGTGTTCTCAGTCACAGCACTCGCACATCAAAGGTGAGCTAGTTCCAGAGCTCCAGGCTTGTGTGAAGGTCTGATTTTATATATACGAGTATGGTGTTCCTCTAATGGTCTTCTGACCATAATAACACTTTCCCCATCATCACCAGGCAAATGATGGGACAAATTTGACCATTCTGGAAGCAAATAGCCTGCACAGCAGGCATGCCCGAGACCACCAGGGATCATTTCAGCTTTCATACTTCACCAAGCAAATGGGTGAAAGAAACACAAGTGTGAAAATGAGCTTAACTTTGGGGAAAATAACTTGTACTGAGGATTTGGTTTTATTTAAAAAAAAAAAAAAAAAAGCGTGGAGTTGTCTTTCCTCTCTTTTCTGTACAAAGTTTTTAGTTCAGTAGCTAAATATAATGATCTTACCAAGATTTGCCAAACTCACTCTCTGCCCTTTCAGGATTAATTATTGCAGTTGCATATGTTTTTTATTGATTATGATGTTCTCCGTTAATATGGCAGGATTTTTCCACTTTTCTCCTCACACTTGGTTGGCAGGCAACACAAATTAGGTTCCTGTTATTCACAGAAAATTGAGTTAAGGGGGAGGGAAGGCAAATGGGGGGGGGAAGAAACATAAGCGTGTAGAAAAATTATTTTACCATGACAAGAAAGATTGGTCTTCACGCTCTTTTCCTTTTCCCTGTTCTGTTTTTCCTGTCTGAGCACTCAGACGCGGTCGAAAATAAATTGGTTGTCAACGCTGATTTTCGCCTTCCTAGTTTGACAGCTCTTAAGATTTTTTTTTTTTTTTTTCCTCCCCCTCCGACATTTTACTTTTCACTTGGGTTTGAATGTTCAGAAATGTCCTTGTCTCGGTTTGAATCTAATGAGAACGCAATACCCTCTGTTGCCCCAGGTGGTTTGGATATTGGGGCCATTTCTGATGATCACCCGGGCCCACCTCAACCTCTTCCTGCCCGGGGAGCTCGACAGCTGCAGGAAGAACCTCTGGATGTGATTCTCAGCCCTGAACTGGACAAGATGGTGACTGATGGTGAGGGTCTCTGATTAGTATGAGTGACAAATGCAAGTTTAGATCATTACAGGGAGTGCAGAATTATTAGGCAAGTTGTATTTTTGAGGAATAATTTTATTATTGAACAACAACCATGTTCTCA
>JAQMCW010000032.1:26751420-26769477 GCA_030068335.1 Chrysichthys cranchii | reverse complement strand
TTCAAAAAGCGCATACAAGCACTGCGCCTCCAGAGCTGCACTGCTTTGCGCAGCCTGCAGGGCGGGACTGTTACAGTTGGATGTAGCCAAGTACAATCACTTCATTATCGTATTTAAATACACCTGCATAACAAGTTAGTTCCTGTTCTCTAAAATCTGTCAATCCCCGAGCAGCCTTTGGACATCACCAAATGCTGAGTTTCAACCCTTGAGATGTTTTGTCAGGCCTTCAATGCACCCGTCTTCAGTCCTTGCTAGTTTATGGGTCTTTCTGCCTTCAGTTTTCTCTTCAGTAAGTGATAAGCGTGCTCAGTTGGGGTGACTGACTTGACCATGTAAGAACATTTCATTTCTTTGCCTCTTGGGTTGCTTTCACATGTTTTGGGTCATTATCCATCTGTACTGTGAAGCGCTGTCCGAGTAAGTTTTGCAGCATTTAACTGAATCTGAGCAGAACGTATAGTGCGATATGCTTCAAAATTTATTCTGCTACTTCCATCAGCAGTCACATCATCAATCCACACCAGTGACCCAGTTTTCCTGGCTGCCGCACATGCCCAAGTCCACCATGTTTAACAGATGATGTGGTTATGCTTTGGATCACGAGACCTTGCTTTCCTTCCCCAAACTCTTCCCTTCCCACCAATCTGGTACGAATTAATCATGGTTTCATTTATCCAAAGAATCTTGTTGGTAGAACAGATCTGGGCAGGCTTTCTAGCAAAGTCTAACCTGGCCTTGATGTTCGAGAGTGTGTAGTAGTGTGTAGCATCTTGAGGTTAACCCTCTGTATTTACATTCATGAAGGCATCTTATGATTGTAGACTTGATGACAGTGATACACCAAACTCCTGAAGAATGCTCTTGACCTGACTTGATGCTGTGAAGTAGCTTTTCTTCTCCAAGGGAAGACTTCTACTATCGTCCACTGTAGTTGTCTTCTGTGGTCTTCCGGGCCTTTTAGTATTGCTGAGCTATGCAATAGTGCATTTCTTCTTTTTAAGAATGAACCAAATTGCTGATTTGGGTGGTCCTAAATTTTCTGCTATCTCTAGGAAAGGTTTATTTTGTTTCTTCAGCCTAATGATGGCCTCCTTAACTTACACTGACGTGTCTTTGGACCTCAGGTTGACTTGCAGTGAACAGCTAAACAGCTACCAAGCGCAAAATCAGTGCTTTGAATCAACTCTAGACCTTTTATCTCCTTAATTGTCATGGAGTAATGAGGAAACGGGCCACACCTGGACGTGAAACTGCTTGTCCGTCGTGTGTCCGATTACTTTTGAGCCTGTGAAGATGGGAGGACTCTGTGCTTAAATAGCTGTAATTTCTGAAACCTTAATGCAATCACTTTGGTAAATCCCTTTAAATTAAAGCTGACAGTGAAATCTTGTTTGCTTAGAGAGAGAGAGAGATCTTCAGTACTGTGAAAAAGCCTTGAGCCACCCCTCACCCCTCATTTCTTTATACTTTGCTAAGAAAATGAAACAAAATACAGTTTGTAAATACAGTTCATAACCAACTAGAGTTTGTGTAGTTCTAATGAGCCTGCGGTGGATTGGTGACCTGCCCAGGGTGTAACCCCGCCTCTCGCTGAAAGTCAGCTGGGATTGGCTCCAGCTTCCCCCCCCACGGCCCTGAACAGGATTAAGCAGCAGAAAATGAAACTCTTTTAGGCAAGCTTTCTTGTGATTTTGTTAAGAAATTTTCAGGAAATGTTCTCCAGACTTCTTGAAGAAAGCTCTTCTTTGGATGTTGGCTGCCCCTTGTTCCAGTCTCTGTCGGGATGGTCCCACACTGCTTCAGTATTATTGAGATCAAGGTTTGGGGGAGACCAGTATTCCACTGTGGGGTTTGTTTGTTTGTTTTTTATTTTTTTGAAGCTCAAATAAATCACTGAAAGCCCAATATTGGCCAAAATTAAACTATATAAAGTTGTATACATAATAATAATAATAATAATAATAATAATAATAATAATAATAATAATAATAATAATAATAATAATAACATTTTATTGTTTTATGAAAATAATATTCATAGGTAGCATTCCCATTGTACATATGGATATAGATATAAAGTATAGGTACATTATGTACAATCCTATAATTGTATATGCGGTATTATAAGGTCTTATGCATAGTGTATTATGTATTAATACAAACTTCAGTGCTGCGGTGCGCTGTTAAATAATACGTTATAGAAAAGTTAACAGAAGGTGAATTGCGTACTCACCTTCTCTCCCAGTGAGTTTCAGGAACAGCTGCTGATCATTAACCAAGACGTGACTTTATTAAATGCTTTTATTGGACTCTGTGCAAAGAAATTCCAACAGAAGGCCCAGTGCTTTCCAAGCAACAGGTCAAGAATGTGGCTGAAATTGTAAACCATTACAGGGTGAGATGGTGCATATCAAGAGCAATTTAAATCTAATTTAAAGTTAAACCACCTTAATATGTCTTTTTTCCCAAGAAACGCTGGATCATAGCGTGTAAAAAAAATCAACAAACTTTGCACTAAGATGCTTTAAAGGTTCTGTCGGAATAGATGCGAATTTTATTCAGCCTTGACAAAACGTCACGTTTCCTTCTGCAGATTTTTTTCTTTTCTGGCAGAATGAATAAATTAGCAGTCACTGCACAGTTCTCAGCACAAGCATCTGAATGATTGCATTATGATCATTATTTTTTTTTTTTTTAAAGTATGGGCTGAAAACTGGTTACACAATACACAGAGATAATCAGCATGCACAATATTTTTATTAATATCATAAAAATACTCTCACTCTCCCCGGGTCTCAGTCAGAAGGAGGTTCCCTTCTGTACCTCGGCAGCATTTCTGGGTTTGTCCTGTTAGGATGGCAGTGTAAAATCTTCAAAAGTTTTTTTTTTATTTTTCCACTCCAGGTACAAGTACTACATATAAACAGCAAGACATGAAAACAATATTGTAATAAAACCATTATCACTGTGATATCAGCTGTAATAAATGGTCAGCACATGACCACAGTACTAAAAGTTAATGTTGCTTGTAATTACTATAAGAGGTGAACATACACACCAAAAAGTTGCAATGTACGTTTAACTCACAACACACCAAGGAAATATGATTTAAAGTAAATTAACCAAAGAAACCAATTTCAAATGTTTGTACACCTTTGGGACAAATGTAATGGACACCATTTATTTACATTTAGTGGGTTTGTTTTACAGATCGTCAGTGCTACAAATGAACAAGAAAGCTGAATGTTAATAGATATTAATAAGAACAAATGTCTTTATATCAGTTCCAAACTGATCCATTTGCAATATGCTTTGATAACTTGTAGGCCCAGACTTTTATAGTCTATAGCTGCCTCTTCTTCTTCTTTTGATTCTTCTTAGCTTCTTAACTTTTGGATTCTCTCTGTTGTAGTATTTTCACTTATTCCTTTTTGTTTGTTTGTTTTAGTTGTTTTGTTAATTTTACCTTTTGTCTTCATTTATTGTTTTGCTGTAGGATACACCCACATATTTTAACCTAAAGGAATTGAGTATTTGATTCATTGACTCATTGATTCACTGGGAGATTAAGTGAAGAACAGATGTTTTCGTTTATTTCATTCAGAAACTGTAGGCAGTGTACAGTGGAACCTTGGATTGCGAGCGTGATTCGTTCCGGAGACGTGCTTGTAATCCAAAGCACTCGTATATCAAAGCGGATTTCCCCATAAGAAATAATGGGAACTCAGATAATTCGTTTCACAACTCACAGATATTTATATAAAAATGATTAATACAAAATATCAAGTAAAAATACATCAAACAAAATAACCTGCATTTTAACTTTAAAAGGACTCATGGCTGGTGTGAGGGAGACCAGAGAGGAGGAGAGAGGGGGAGAGGAGGAGGATTATTGTGTAGGATGACTTTAACTACAACTCACAGAATCACTGCAGTCTGTCGCTCACTGGGATCTTTTTCTTTTTTTGCGACTTTAACAAGGAAACTATCCATTGATTGCTGCTTTTGCCTCCTTTTGAGGATTTCACGGAAATTGGACATTGCATCGTCATTAAACAGATTCCTCGCTCGCACTGCTACAGCCTTATTCAGGTGGTGCTTGCTCGTACATCAAGTCAAAATTTATTAAAACTTGTTGCTCGTCTTGCAAAACACTCGCAGACCAAGTTACTCTCAATCCAAGGTTCCACTGTATATATTTTTCATGTACTTCACGAGTTTGTCAGGTTTGGTTGGCTGGTTTGGCCACTGCATTTTGACTAACTGTGGCCAGTGGCCATTTGCTTGACATTGCTATTGTCTGTGAATATCAAAATAAACAATATGCTCCTTGTTTTTCCACTTAGAAACCCCGGAGGTTGGGGTGTGCAAACTTTTGCACTCAACTACATAACTGCTGTTTTTCTCCTTTATGCTCTTACCTTATAAATTACTGCGGGAAGATGCAACAAATAGTTCTGCATGCATCTTATCCTATATAAATATAGTCTTTGTATTTGATTATATAAATATGCTCTATATACTTCATGAGAATTCCGATATAAATTTCAATTAAAAACTTTATCATGAAGTGAGAACGTAAGATATATGTGCATTATTAAGACAAATTTAAAATAGATATATCATTTGAATGTCAAGATCTTTTAACAATTCTCTTATGACTGTACAATGTTTAAGTGTGGCAGAGCATTTTATATATCCAAGCCACCATCATGCATACAAACACATACACATCAACACTCTCAAACACACACACACACACACACACACGCACACACACAATCATCTTAACATTAAGCAGAATCAAACCGTTCATTTCCTCAGCAAAGATTGGTCACTGCTCAACCAGCCAAAGTACTTGGAAAGCAATCAGTACTTTTTGTACAGAAATTGATTCGAATTTGCAACTGAAGTATCACAAACACGGAAACAATACACTTCATAAACAAACAACATTGGAACAAACATAAAACGACAGCTAAACAAAGGATATAACTCGATTTAAATAGCACCTTCGCATTATAGGTATCATATTTCAAAATTTTGGAATATTATCCCTGCCAAGCATTTCTTCACTTTTGGCCAAACCACATTTCCGAAAGCACCTTTTTATTTTTACATAATTCTATTTCTATTTCACTTCTTTACAAATGCTGATGAACGGCAACCACATATAATGAATTCTTGCTAGAGTGTACCTCGTTTTTCTGTGCATACAACAACATAGGCCGTGATTTTCTAAAAGCACCAGTTCTTCACAAGAGCAAGAAGGAGAAGCTGTGGAATCCTGGGGTCACGCAGCCACCCAGAGGATGGAAATGTTAGCCCCCTCCTCATGTGTGATTTGATTGATGCGTCCCCGTATGCAGTCCAGTGTGATGTAAATGGCTGTGCCGTTCTGGACCTCGAAAGATGCTCTCACACCAACACTGGTCCACTCGCTACCCTCGGGCATCTGACCCCCGACCTGCTGCGCCAGAGGAGCCGAATTAGTCCTGTCCTGGCCCTGTTGGTGTAGCACCAACTTCACTACGTTGCACGAGTGGATGAGCTTGACAGTGAGTGCCACATTGGCTGTCCCGGCTTCCTGGAAAACAAAATTTCTCTGTGGATGTTGGTGTCCTGTGCCAACAAGCCGGATGTGTTCGGCTCCCGGACCAACCTGCTGAAACAACAAAGGTTTGTTCCTCACGGCTCCAGATGGAAGGCCTGTCCTGGACACTGTGGCCATTAGAGATGAGGAAATGGTTGCGGGGATCCAGAGCAGGCTTAGCATGCTAATTCCAGAGCTGTCTCCAAAGTATCGGACATTGCACTGTGACGGAGTGAGGATCTCAAAGTTTAGCCAGTCACCCGAATCCACGATGGTAGCAGTAGACAAGGTGATGGAGGTGTCCCTGTAGTTGACACCAGATTTAAATGAGCGCATTACTTCCTGGTTGGTGCCATTTGCATTAATGTAGGCAACTAGTGAGAAGCCTTCACGAACGCATGTATGGCCCATGGCATAGAGCGCCTGCTGCAGGACAAATTTAACAATGCCTCGCTCGGTGAAGCGAATTCCACGGTTGTCATGAGTCAGTGCCACTACGTAGGAGTCCGAGACAGTGGCAACACGAAAGGATGGCCGATAGTTACCATGGTAGTGAGGTGCCGTGGATGTCTGAGCAGTCATTGCGACAGCTCCGGTGTCATGTGACAACCACAGCAAGCTGAATGCAGAAGATCCGAGCTCATAAAGTTGCATCTCTTTGCTCTGGTTACAGTGCTGGTTTGGGCTCTTGAGCAGCAGCCCCAGAGTCTGATTGGGCTCCACCTCAGCTGCTGCACTTACACTTACACCCTGAAAGTGCTTCCTCTCTGGCTGCTCCACCCGTACACCACTGAGGTCACGACCTTCCTCCTCACTGCCACCACTAAGCCTCACACCAACCTGCAGGAAGTTGCGGCAGCTGTGCTTCAAGGCAAAGTTGTGATCTAGCCAGAGAAGACCATGCTGATGGAGGCTGATGGAACCATCATGGCTGACCAGAAGGTCGCTTCCCTCCTTTCCAATAATGCTCAGCTGCAGACCTAGGAACACGGCACTGCTTTTTGATCGCGCCAAGGGTAACGTGACTGAGGCAGACCAGGACTGAGAGAACGTGTTTTCCGAGGTCACTCCACACACAGCGTCACTCACAGTGCTACACGGAACAGCTATGGGCTCCCCATCACAGTCGGAACACGCTTGGCACTCCTGTAGCTCCTGATTGTAGAAATACTCGTGACCACACAGGCCTGAAGAGATCTCCCTTTCAGACACGCCCAAGCACCGGAAGCCACCTGTCCACACAAGTACAGGATGTATGTTAAAGGAGTGGTTTACCACTAATGATGATAATTTGGCCAATAACAGCCTGTGGTTAGCAATGGTTATTTCAGGCAAATGTTAAGTGCCCACTTGCAAATTTTAGTGCATCCTGACACACTTGAAGTCTCTAATTGCAGATCTGCCAACTTTGAAGAAGAATAATGAACACTAGCACAGGAAGAGAGAGGGGTCAAGAAATAATTACACACGTCTGATGTTTTCACTGTTGTTTTTGTTGCTTTTATGGACTCCCCTTGGGTTCTGTGGATTCCCCCCACCTCCCTAGAACATGGCAGTAGGTGCATTAGCGAAGATAAACTGCCCCATGTGTGAATGTGTGTGTGTCTATGATTGACTCGCATCACACCTGGAAAGTATTCTCTCCTCACACCCAGTGTTCTTGGGTTAGGTTCTGGACCCACCAGGAATGAAGCACTTAGAAGGAGAAGACAGTTTCCCTTTTTGAGTTTAGTGTCTCTGCAGGTTTTTCTTAAGGTGTCTCAAGATTTTTTTTTTCTTTTTCCTGACATGGTCATCTCTGGTTTACTCATTTGGGCTCTGCATCCTTACCCAGAATAAATACACTATATACTCACTCATCTTCTGCCATTTAATCCTGTTCTGGGACATGGGGGGAATCTGGAGCCAATCCCAGCTGACTTTGGGTGAGGTCACCAATCCACCGCAGTGACACACAGACAGACAACCATTCATACTCACATTCACACCTATGGGCAATTTAGAGTTGCCTGTGCATCCCTTTGGACTGTGGGAGGAACCCGGAGTACCTGGAGGCAACCCACGCAGACACTGGTCGACCCTGGAGATCGAACCCAGGACCTTCTTGTTCTGAGGCAACAGTGCTAACCACCACACCACTGTGCCGCCCTATCTATCTATCTATCTATCTATCTATCTATCTATCTATATATATCTATATCTATCTATCTATCTATCTATATATATACCGGTATATAAATTCAATTTAACTGTAATGTTTAGGAAGTGCAAAAAATTTCAGTTAATAGCTGTATTATGGAAGCGACTTAAATTTAAATGTCTTCTTGTCAGTCATTTTACACAGCAGCATCCCCTCACCCAAATATAGTGACTGTGCTCATTTGCATTTATTTGAAATTTGAACCAATATTTACGAGTGGAAGTGTAACATGATGCAACAGAGATCACGCTAATTTGCTAAATTGTTCAGTTTAAATGAGGTTGTGAGCTCATGGAGTTATTTCCACTTATTAGCATTTTAGTGATGGGATTTGAAACATCATACTGTGTTCTGGATTTGCATACCTGGTGTATTGAGGCATTTCACTCTCTCTCCACACACGGTTGGGAGTTCCAGGCATTCATCTCTGTCCTGTATAAAAAATACCTACGATTATATACATATATATTGTAACTTATTCAAGCTTTTTAACTCTCAAGCAACACCATACACTGGATGTTTTATTAAACCTGTCAGATCCAGAGGAGACCTTTTTGTGAAATGTAATAAAATGTAATTTGTATACTTTATTATGGGTCTGGTATGTATGGATCGTCATTGTGATACCTGGCAAATCCTGTCAGCATTGGGTGAACACTGAGACACCAGGAAGAACCCAGGTGGACACATGGTGCACTGTTGGCACTGCGGTGGCTGCGTTTGAAAATTGCAGTACTCATCAGGGCCACATGCACTGCGACAGCCGAGCAGCACGTGATCCGTGTCCCCAGTCACGTCCATCACCTTGGTATCCGTTTTAAGCACGGCATACGACTTCTGCAGGTGGCTGCGAGCTTGGCTCTGCACGCCTGCCAGCTGGCTTTCCAAATAACTCTGCAGCTCCCCCTGCAGGCCCTGAAAGGACACTTGCTTGATGGTCTCAGACAGCAGGCCGTACTGCGCCTTCACCACGTCCATCTGCTCGTACATACGCCGCTGCTGCTCCAGGATCTCACGCTGCTGGGCCAGCAGTGCACCCTGCTGCTCCTCCAGACGCTGCTGTAGGTCGCGGATCACTAACTGCTGAGCCCGCAGAGCTTCCACCAGCTTCTCCTGGCCTTTGGAGAGTTGCAGATGCAAGACAAGGGCATCCTCTGATGGGACCTCGTTCTCTCCTGGGAAAAGAAATGAAAACAGCATAACAGACACACTTGTACATTCAAGACTCATTTTTTTTCTCCCAGGGAAACCCTGGAGAGCATCACTCTCCTGGGACAAAACACAGACTCCATTCAGCAGAGGTCCTGAATAGTTTTGCAGGTGTAAAACACATTTCACCAACCTCTTCAGCATAGATTAAATTTACGAACCTAATTACCGAACTAGTTAAATATTAGGCTGATTATCTAAGTGTGTAAAATAATATTTTTCATATTTACTGGTGTCATAGCGCTACTCATTCAGAAACTTTCCATCAACAAATCGCATTAACATTAGTCAACATAACTCCATATATTGTCTGACAGCTTGGTTTTAAGTTAATGAGATTTGCATTAAACCCGTTTTAATTCAAAAGAACGATCCAACAGCATAATAACAAGAAGAACTCGATGATAAATCGCCAAATTACTGCATGTCATTAAGGATAGCCTGGACTCCTGTCTCACGCAATTTTCGGTATCTTTATTGGCCTGAGGCAATCTATTGTCTGTTATTAATATTACTAATGATGGGGTGGGGTTTCCACCACTGGAACATAATTAAACAAAAATCATTCACCAGCCCTCTGACTGTGCTTCACAGATTCACTCTGAGAAACACCGACGTAGAGCAGAAAACCACGGCACAGACTAGAACATTACATTACCCTCATATGGCAGACGCCCTTATCCAGAGCGATTTACACTTATCTCATTTATACAACTGAGCAGTTGAAGGTTAAAGGCCTTGCTCAAGGGCCCCAGCAGAGGTAGCTTGGTGGTGCTTGGATTTAAACTCCCGACCTTCAGATCAGTAGTCCAACGTCTTCCCCCCACCCCCAACGAGAACCCAAACAAAAGTCTCACAAAAGACAGACAGCATTACTGATGCGGTTCCCTCATTTGATGGAGAGATGACCTCAAAGGCACCAATTCACCTCCAGAAAATGAGAACAGACAGCTTTACACACCTCGTTGTTTCCTGGGATGTCCCTGTGACACCATTCTCTTCCGATCAATTCACAGATATTTACAGTTTAGCCATACTTTTTTTGGCATTTTTTTTTTTTTGACTTGTGAATTTGCAAACCTCAGTCTGTGAGCCAAAAGAACACAAAAAGTGTGAGCATTTTGAACAGGGTTAGACAATACTTGAGTGTTTCCTGCATAATTACACTTGATTGTAATTAGTGGTAGATTTTTACTTTACTTTGATTATTATTGAAGTTGATTATTTGTCCTCTTACGTAATTGCATTTAAAGGGAAACGCACGTACTTTTCACATTTTTATTTAGATCTTCAAAATTCTTATTACAAACTCCCAAAGGTCTCTTCTACTCTCATCCAGGCAATGACTGTATGGGTTAGCATCCAATCTTTTCATTTTAGTATCCAATCAAATTAATGAAAATCATGTAAAGTGCCAATTCTTCACCCATGGTGATCTCATCTTGTTTACTTTTCTACAGGAACTCATTCTAATTTGAAAAATGTAGGTGTTTTGCAAATTGGCTAACACTAACAAGCTATATGTACCGAAATTAGCCTGTTTTTTTATCCTAACGTCAGATTAAACTAGCATAGATTCCAGTAGCTAACATAATCAACTAGGCAGCATGTCAGATTCTAGATAATAATCAATATTGCAGAATAACAGAAACGGAACGTTTTATTGCATGCCATGATTTTCTTGTTAGCAATGCACATGAGAATATGTTGGCTGACTTTAGCATGATTTTTCCAAAACACTGCAGTTCAGTCTGGTGTCTATCACTTTAACTTTAAGTGATGAACAGAAAAGCCTAAAATAGACAAGCCGTAAAAGCTCAGAGTAAGTTCTGACCTCAAGTCATCTGAAGCGAAGCGCTGCTAGTAATTTGTGGGTGCAATTCCTTCTTTTGCACTATTTTATTTTTCTTGTGTGTGAAGAGATGGCGCGCTCTTATATGTGGGCTTTCTAATGACTCAAAAATGTGCAGCCTTACTGCTTATTCTTCTCTCTTCCTGTCAAGGCTGCAATTTGAAGCTAGGAAACTAGCGTGGAAAGACATCAAAGCAGAAAAATATTCTAGGCGGTCGAGTGCCAGAGATTTTCCCTCTGCTGCAGTTCAACGAGGCTTCCAAATACAGCCGAACAGATGTGTATGGCTATGTGGAAAAGTAATTGTGTTCCACTTGTGCATTCAAAGTGATCAGCTAAAGCGTGAAGCAGTAGAAGGAAAATGTTGCATTGCCTAATAAGCTTAGCTTGAGAGGAGAGGAGATTAGGTGTTAAATAAAAACCCAAACAAGGACAGAACAGCTGGATCCACTGATTCACTCCACCTGGTTTGATGTCACATGTAAGCTGCACTCCCAGCGGTGCGCCTCCAAGTTCCGAAGAAGGATATCCGATTTCCGGAAATTCCCCCAGAAACTGAGCGGCTCTGTCCGGAACGTGCACGGGCGCGTCGTCTGAGCCAGGTCCGCAGCCGTCTGGAGGGCACAGCCTCATTCTGGGCTTGGTCCTGATCCTTAAAGGCAGTCTGCACTCCAGCCCCCTGCACTCTCGTGTATCGTTAATGGCCTGCGGTGGTCTTTTGGTGGTAATGCAATCCGCTCCAGTGCACGTGTGACCTGCAACCTCGGCAGTACGCATCCTCGTCTGAGTGTGAGAATGGAGAGCTGTGTGTGACTCCAGCATGTCAGGTGAAGAAAGGTGCGAGACTCCATGGTGGTGGCTTGGTGCAGATCTGCCGTGTGTTAGTGGGTTGTGTTTACGTGTTGGTCTGGATGATCTGCCCGAGCCACACTGCGACCCTGAGCATGGTCTGGACTCCCCCAGTTCTGAGCAGCGAGAACCTTTACACAGCTCTGACACACTCCCCACTGACCCACACATCCACAGGAGGCAGCACAGGAACAGCACGATTCTCATCGACGTCATCTTGAATTCATTCATCTACCTGGAGGTGAAAAATATTAACACAAATCTGATTAACGTCATTCACATGGAAATACAGTATAACATAACACCAATAGTGTTACGTTAACGTCTATAGTGTTAATCTAATCCATGGTGTTACACTGACTGTTACAGGGTTACATTAACTGCTACATTGTTACACCAACTTGTACAGTGTTACATTAACTCTTACAGTGTTACACTAACCTCTACGGTGTTACATTAACTGTTGCTTACTGCCACAGTGTTACATTAACTGTTCTAGTGTTACGTTATCTGTTAGAGTTACATGAACCTCTACGATGGTACATTAACTCTTTGTGCTATATTAAGCCCTGCAGTCTTAACCTTAACCCTTACATTATGTCTGCAGTGTTGCTTTAACGCATACATTATACTTCATACATGATACTCGTACATTTCACATTCATTGCATTAACAGCATTAAAAATTACACTTGCAGTGTTACACTTACTCTTACATCATTACATTACAGTATTATGCTAATCTCTACATTGTTATATTAAGTCCTAGTGTTATGTTCAGTCCTTTGGTGGCTGGTGGCAGAAGAACTGACATCGAGGGGATCATCAACCAGGTCACGCTGGAACAGTCTGTCCACCAGCTCCCACCAGGGATAGCGAATTGGGTCGAGTGTCACTGCCCGACATAGCTGGAGCGAGCCATTGAGATGGCGGAGGACCATTTGACAGTAGTGCCAAGGACATGTGAACAATGCTTTTCCCTGTGTCTCTCTCTTTCCTGTTCCCCCCCATCTGTTCCCCCTGTTCCCTCTGTTCGTACCCCTGTCCCCGCCTCTCAGAGGTGAGGATTTATTCCCCCGGAGCCCGTCTCAGGAACCCATGGGGCCAACCCTTGTGTTTCACCCCCTGTCTTTGTGCCGTCTGTGTCTTCTTTCCCCCAGGACACTCGAGCCGGCAGGGCAGAGGGTAAGCCTGGGGTGGTCTGCTGGTACAGCAGTGAGACGGGGCACCTCCAGAATCAGTGCAGTGCAATGGAAGTTGGGGTGGTGATCCGAATCCCCGGCACGCCAGCAGCTGACCCCAGTCGGTCCGGAGCGTATCGCATACCGATGAATATCCAAGAGGATACATATCTCACCTTGGTGAATTCAGGCTGCGGTCAGACCTCCATCCACCAAGGCATGATTCAAGGTGAGGCATCGGGAACAAAGCGAGCGGTGAAGGTGTTATGTGTACATGGGGATGTTCACGAGTATCCATTGGTGATGGTCAATATTCAATTTGGGGGCAAAACGCAGTTAGCCTGCGCCTCACCCACCCACTGGTTTTGGGGACTGATTGGCCACGTTTTGGAAGGCTGTTAGAGAACCTGTTAGTTGGTGGGTCCTGCAAAAATACTTCATGAGGAATGCCCCATCTGGTATTTGCTGGGGAAGCTGTCTCAGAGCCATCCACGTCAGCTCCGCGTCCCAATGACATGGAGGGGGAGGAGCAACCTGCTCCCCTTCCTTCTGGGGACTCTCCTGGAGCATTTCCCACTGGAGCAGGCACGGGACGAAATTCTGAGACATGTATTTTACAAGCGAGAGTAATCGATGGTCAAAATCTCCAAGCGAATGCCGGGGCTTCCTATCCGTACTTCGCCGACATTAGAGAGCAACTATATTGAGTGACATAGGACGCTCAAACAGGTGAACAGGTCACCCAGTTGCTAATCCCGAAGAGCCACCGGCAACTCATTTTCCAGGTGGCTCATTACAACCCAATGGCAAGGCATCTCAGCCAAAACAAAACACTAGCCCGTCTCATGGCCCAATTCTATTGCCCTGGCATTCATGGCGATGTCTGCCAGTGGTGCGCGGCATGCTGCGTGTACCAGCTGGCGAGTCCGGCAGCCACTCCACGAGCTCCCTTGCAGCCACTCCCACTAATAGAGACCCCCTTTGAGCGAATTGAGATGGATCTCATCGGGCCATTAGATAGGTCCGTACGTGTGTATCACTTTATTTTAGTCTTGGTGGACTATGCAACACGATACCCTGAAGCAGTGCTTCTACACAACATCTTCACACACATTGTTGCTGAGGCACTCTTCAAAATGATCTCCCAGGTCAGGAGGATTGGTGTTGGGGATTAAATCTATCCGTACCACTGTCTATCATCCACAAACCGATGGCCTGGTCAAATGGTTTAATCAAACACTTAAAAATCTAATTTGTAAGTTTGTGGGGGAGGAAGCACAGAATTGGGATCAGTGGCTCGAGCCCCTGTTATTTGCAGTCCAAGAGGTCCAGCAAGCATCCATGAGATTCTACCCATTCAAATTATTGTACAGGCGAAAGCTACGCGGCATCCTAGATGTCATGCGAGAAAATTGGGAGGAGGGACCATCCTGTAGTAAAAACGAAATCCAATACATTCTGGACCTGCACGCAAAACTCCACACCCTCATACAATTAGCCCAGGAATGTCAAGCCTGACTGTACAACAGGGGTATGCACCTAAGGGAGTTCACAATGGGCGATAAAGTCCTTGTTTTGCTGCCCACTTCGCACTCTAAATTACTCACCAAGTGGCACTGGACCCTTCGAGGTCACATGGCAAGTTGGGATCTTGACTATGAGGTGATGTGTACGGATAGGGTCGGGGCATGTTAAATATACCACCTCAACCTCTCAAAACACTGGGCTGAGGATGTGCCTGTGACGTTAGCGATGGTAATTCAGGAGAGGGCAGAGCTGGGACTGGAGGTGAGTTTTAAATCAATCTCCCATCACCCCCGAACCCCTGTGATCACCTCTCACTGTCGCAACTCACAGAGATTGCCCAGTTTCAAAAAGACTTTTCAGACATGTTCTTCCTGACTGTATGCACCTCGTAGATCACCACATTGAGACCCCCCTGGGTGTAGTAGTGCGAACTCACAGTAGAAAAATGTAGTTCGGGAGGAACTCAAGGCCATGCGCGAGATGGGGGTAATCAAGGAGTCCCACAGCGAATGGAGCATCCCGGTGGCTATGATCCCCAAGACTGATGGGATGGTCCGGTTCTGTGTGGACTTTAGAAAGGTCAACATGGTCTACATTTGATGCCTACCTGATGCCACGCATTGACGAGTTGCTCAATCGGTTAGGCGCCGCTCGGTTTTATTCAACACTGGATTTGACTAAGGGTTATTGGCAGATCCCTGTGACTCCATTATCATAAAAGATGGATTTTTCCACTCTGTTTGGGTTACACCATTTTGCCACCCTTCCATTTGGCTTTTTCGCGACCTTTGCCCTCACTTTGCCTACACCATGGCTATCTATAGTAATGACTGGTCATGGCACCATGAACACCTGATGGCGGTCCTTGAGTCACTGAGACACGCGGGGCTCAACAGTAACCCCCAGAAGTGTGCACTTGGTTGGGTGGAAGTACGGTATCTGGGTTTCCACTTGGGTCATGGGCAGATGCGTTCTGAAATTGACAAGACCGCAGCGATTGCAGCCTTCCCAATACCCAAGACCAAAAAGGAGATGCGGAAGTTCCTAGGGCTGGCTGGCTGAGTATTATCATAGGTATGTGCCTAACTTTTCAGACATCATGAGCCCGCTGACTGACCTCACTAAAAAGGGGGCACCAGCTCCAGTCCAGTGGACAAGGCGGTGCCAACAGGCTTTTACTCAGGTGAAGGCTGCACTGTGCGGCAGGCCACTTTTACACTCCCCTGACTTCTCTCTCCCTATTGTGTTACAGACGGATGCTTAGGACAGATGACTGGGAGCTGTTTTGTCCCAGGAGGATGGGAGGAGGACTGCTCGGTGCTGTACATCAGTTGTAAGCTCTCGATGCATGAGAGCAAGTGCAGCACCATTGAGAAGGAGTGTCTGGCCATCAAGTGGGTGGTTCTCACTCTTCACTACTACCTCCTCTCTTTCACCCTCTGTTCAGACCACGCCCGCTCCAGTGGCTCCACCGTGTGAAGGATGCCAATGCATGGATCACTCATTGGTATCTGGCTCTCCAGCCCTTTAAGTTCGAGGTGGTCCACAGACCAGGGGTGCAGATGGTCATGGCAGACTTTCTCTCCTGTCGGTGGGGGATTTGGCTGCAGGCCGAACGGCTCCCCGGCCTGAGTCGGGTGGTGGGGGTATGTGGCAGCAGAGGCGTGGCTGAGTGCCGCCATGTGGTGGGGGAGTGAAGCAGGGAAAGGGGAGTGGCGAGTGATGACACCTGGGGATGATTAACGGGCTGTCTTTTTATGCCCTGCAGTGAGCGGTGCGGGAGAGACACCACTGAACGGAAGCTGTGTGTGTGTCAGTGTGTGTCTGTATGCTGGCTAAAAAGCTGAATAAAGTCTGTAATTGTTCCCAAGTTCGTCTGTACGAGTCTCAGTCTCACCCACCCACTCCTGAGACCACTACAAGGTGTTTACCCAGAGCTGTAAGCATTAACACAACACTTTAGGTGTTAATTTAGAGCTATAATCATTAACCATCATTACATTCAAAGTTTACACATGTTTATGTGGTATTCTACAAAGAGTTTTTTTTAATATGTTAATTCAATCCTGTAAGACTTAACACATCTCCCTAGGTGTTGCTGTAAGTCTGTAAACATTAACACAGAGCTTTAGGTGTAAACACTGCCAGAAATATCTAGGTGAGTCAAATGAATTAGGTTTGGCTTTCACATTCATGAACATGCGTTTCTCAGTGTATTAACACTATAAACAAATACACGAATGCCCTAGACTTTAGGTGTTAATTCAGAAATGTACACATTAACACAGCACTTTCGGTATTAACATAATGTGGTTAACGTTTCCATATGCGGTATGTGGTTACTCCTACACTGTGCTTTACATTAGTGCTGTAAGACTGGAATCCGTCAGGTGAAATTTCTAAGTGTTAAGTCAACACTGTAAGAATGAACACAACACTACAGGTATTAATGTATCATAACCCTGTAAGAGTTAACACCAAGCTTAAGGTTTAAACACAGTAAAGGTTAACCGCATTAGAGTCAGCTTTCACAATAACCTTCATTAACACTCCTCATTCGATCGATAAACACCAGGAATAAACACTTAAAGTATGTAGTGCTACTCTTAGGGTTGTTACATTTGGACCAAATAAATAAATAAATGAATAAATAAAAACAAGCCTCATTTCCGAAATCCTTTCTAACGGTTCTGTGTTGGACATGCCATGCACTATAGAGAGGATGAAAGCCACTATTTAAGACCCCACCTTGGGCACTTCCAGCCAGTAGGGGGGTATTTAGTGTTGAGTATGTTAAGTGTCAGTGTTTACCTGCTGTCTGATCTTCAGCTCCGTGTTCGAAATGTCAGCTTGTGAATGCTCAGCATCTCTCCAGTGGCGCCGTGTCTCTCTGTCTGTCCCTCTGCCCCAAACCCCAAACTCTCTCTCTCTCTCTCTCTCTCTCTCTCTCTCTTTTTCTCTGTTCATCAGCATCAGGTTTCCTCTGGATTTAACCCCTCACTTCCCCCTCCCTCCATCCGTTTCCCTTTCCCTCCTCCTCCTCCTCCTCTTCCTTCTCCGCTCATGCGCTTCATTTCTTTTCTTGTTGCTTTCATGTTTTCTTTTCAGCACTTCTCTTTTTTCTCTCTCTCTCTCTCTCTGTCTCTCTCTCTCTCTCTCTCTCTCTCGCTCTCTCTCTCTCTCAGCCACTTTGACACACGGTGCATTAGAGCATCAGAGTGGATTGGGTTACAGACAGGAGGCTCTCATACTGCGACGCAAAATCCAGACGGAGAAAATAAGAGACATTTGGTCCGGGACCCATGCCAAACATCTACCCCTCCTTTAATCCCCCCATTCAGGTCCCATTTATCCTCCAATTTAGACATAAAGAGAGAGCAAGACTTCCTGCTTTTAGACACAGAGTGTAAAACATCTGCTAGCTGTTTGTGACAGCGCTGACACTCAACGGGGCTTAAATGTTGTTGTTTTTTATGATTATTATTACGGTTTATGTGTTCTATTCTTAAGGCACTGCAATATGAAACAAAAAAACACACACAAATGGGGGAATAAAAATGATTTATTATATTATTATTATTATTATTATTACTATTATTATTATTATTATTATTATTATTATTATTATTATTATTATTATTATTA
>JAQMCW010000032.1:26679256-26690147 GCA_030068335.1 Chrysichthys cranchii | reverse complement strand
TCACACCACGAGTGCTTGACCGGAACTGAATGTTTGTGGCGTGAAGCGTGGGTCGGCTGTCTGTACGTCAGTCGAGGATTTGTTCCTCGGTCGGTACAAAATCTGTTTGGGAATTTAGTTCGTACGTCAATTTGTTCGCCATCCGAAATGTAGAGAAACACAATGGAAAATGCTGTGAACATTTTTAAGCACAGAAAAAAAAAAATTGTACAATCCTTGAAAAGACTGAAAAATCCTTAATTAGACAAAAACTTACCGTAAACACCAAGAAAACGAACCTTGCATGAGTCGACTTCTGGCGTTAAGAAAGTGAGGAGGAAGATGGGCGGGGAGGAGGTTATTGTACAGCCAATGAACACACGTCTGACCGAGACCGATTAAAGGGACACGTGCGTCTTTGTTAGGTATGCAATACGCAAACAAAAAATGGGAAAACATTGGCGTGTAGGAAGGGGAAGGGGAAAATGGGCGGGGCTGTGTTTGTTCGGCACCTGATCATGTGATCGTCACCAGATGCAAAATTTTGCCAGTTTCTTTGGTGGGGAACCAATTTGTTCATCTTTGGAGGTGTTCATGACCAGAGGTTCCACTGTAATGTGTGTGTGTGTGTGTGTGTGTGTGTGTGTATAAATAAATAAAGATCCACTTGATGTTGGTAACAGTAACCGCTTTGTGTCCGTCCAAATCACACCATCCCGTCGTTGATTATTTCCCCAAAACGGCATGCCATGTCGTGTTTTATTTCTTCCCCTTCTTTAAACTGCTACTTACCCGAGAGTGCCACGCCCTGCCATGGGCGGACTGGGTGGCTTCTGTGTCGGCGGATTGGTCCTCGATAGCGTTCCTCCTCTGACTGATTGGTTGTTTCCATGTTGCTGATTGGGCGAGAGTTCAAAACCCAGCATGAGTGTTTGATCAGAGCTTTACAGACAAACTTTAGACAAGGACAACAGGACAGTGGGGTGAACGTTGGGCTTCCCAGAGCTTCTTGTAAAAAAACAAAAAACAAACAAACACAGGTTTAGATATCTACCGGCTTTCTAATACTGGATAAAATAAAATCTAGACGTGGCACAATCTTGTATTAACACACCACACTCACTTCTTAAAAAGACCTGAGAACCATCTGATGAGGAAAATGGGGGGGGGGTGACATGTTTCTACTGGTGATGGATCACCAATCTGATTTTCCATCATGATGTCACTGTACGATGTTTGATAAATAACTGTCTCTGCTTTCATTGAGGCCTTGGCTGGCCTGTGAACAATCATTTAGCCTGGGAAACCCACATTTCCTACAAAAGGGTCATTTTAACAACATGGGCAGGAGCTAGTTTGTGTTAAGACACAGAGGCATGTTTATTTTGTGTTTTAGGGTTGGGCGATACGATGTAAAAACAATAAGATCTACTAAAGTTAACAAGTTTCCACTCAAGTCAATCAGGTAAAACTGATCAACATGGGCTTAGAATTTCAGTACCGCCTTACTAAAAACCTTTCTGTTTTATCGCCCAGCCCTGTAACGTGGACCACAAGATATTAGGGGGGGGAATTCAAATGAACTACAAGGGAGACAGGTTTGAGGGTAAAGCGGCTAATCAGTAACAAACTACGGTGGGATTGGGGCATGTGACAAAAAGGACTTACCTTGGCTTTTAGCCACTAATGCAGGCATGAGAAAGACAGAAAGGATAAAAATAAGAGAGGAGGTAGAAAGAAAAAGAGACAGAGGAGCAGGTCAAAAATTACTCATACCAATACTTTACTGTTCTTCAGCCTCAAGAAAAATGGGAATGAGGGATAAAAATTTACTGCCCTACAGTTTGGTACTTTTTTCTGCTGTAAAAAAAACCCCTAGGAACATCAGTCCAACTAATATTAAACTACAGGACATAAGGATGAGGAATGCTCCCATCCTCTTGAGACTCAACCCGGACACGAGGGTGAAAGCGACGCCAGACTCAACCCGGACACGAGGGTGAAAGCGACGCCAGACTCAACCCGGTCACGAGGGTGAAAGCGACGCCAGACTCAACCCGGTCACGCGGGTGAAAGCGACGCCAGACTCAACCCGGACACGAGGGTGAAAGCGGAGCCAGACTCAACCCGGAAACGAGGGTGAAAGCGGCGCGAGACTCAACCCGTACACGAGGGTGAAAGCGACGCGAGATTCAACCTGAGGGTACAAGGACGTCGACACTCAACTTGAACACAAAAAATATTTGAGACTTAACATGGACTTAAGGGTAAAAGTAATTCGAGACTGGACTTGGATTTGCCAGTAAAAGGGACTTGAGGCTGAACTTGAGGCTAAAAGTGACTTGGGCTTTTTTCCAAATGCATTTCTAAGGTAAGTCAAGACCATACTGTAAGGAGTAACAATAAAAGAGATTCAGATTATGACAAGCATAGAATCAAGTGCTGCATCAATAATGCATGCTGTAACGTGGGCAATGAAGTAAATTTGATGGAAGAAAACATTATTCATTCATACAGGAGTAAAAGCACTTCAACTAATAGTCAAACTACTTGGTTTGACTGAAGCTCAAATGGTCATAAAGAAAGAAAATGGCCTTGCTGAACTTTATGGCTTTGTCTATGTTAGACAAAGCTGAGCAGGGGGTTACGGCAAAATCTGCCACTGTTGTGTAATATGGGTGGAGGAAACAAGTAGGGCAATTTAAGGGCTTCATATGTAGTGAACAAATGACTAACTCGTCATTGCAGGTGTGTAGGTAGGTGAAAATATGGACTAAGTGTAACCAGAAAGATCAGCGGTTAAGATCTGTGCAAGTGATCAAATTTTAAATGCCACAGTAGTGGCAAAAACAGTAGTGGGAGCTGGAGGGATTGGTTAAAAGTTCTACAGGAGTGGGGTGTGACTGGTCAAAGATGTCTGTGGGTAAGGGCCAGACTGGCCAGAAGAATCTGCAGGAGCTGGAGGGACGGGTCAGGTATATCTGAGATAACATCTGGGAGTGAGAGAGTCAGGAATGGTTGCTAGATCGGCCGGGATTGGTCAGGAATGTCTATGGGAGTAGACGGGATTGGTCAGAAGTGTCTGCGGGAGTGGGTGGCATTGGTCAGGAATGTCAGCAGGAGCAATCAGGATTGGTCAGAAGCGGGCTGAATTAATCAGGATTGTCTACAGGAGTGATCGGGATTGGTCAGGAATGGGCTGCATTGGTCAAGAATATCTACAGGAGCAATCAGGATTGGTCAGAAGTGGGCTGCATTGGTAAAGAATATCTGCAGGAGCAATCAGGATTGGTCAGAAGTGGGCTGAATTAATCAGGTGGGTCTACAGGAGTGATCAAGATTGGTCAGGAATGGGCTGCATTGGTCAAGAATATCTGCAGGAGCAAGCGGAAATGGCCAGAATTCAGTTGGGAGTTCAGTTTGAGATCATTTCTGATGCAAGTCACTCTAGATAATGGGGCATGCCAAATGAAGTTCATAGAAGACAGAGTGTATGCTTACAGGCCAAAATAGCAGTGGGGACTGGAGGGATTGGTCAATCTTTCCTCCAGGAGTGAGTGGGACTGGTCAGGAATGTTTGCAGGAGCAGGCGGAATTGGTTAAAATTCCTTTGGGAGCTCAGCTTGTACTTGTAAGTCACTCTGTACGTCTATCAAATGAGTAATTGAAAATGTAGTGCAACAAGCCCTAACGTGTGTGAGGCTTTATTTAGACTGGGGTAAATCCACATCAGTCACTTCTACCCACTTGGCTGCAAATGTATGGAAACGTGTGGGATGAAGCAAGCCAAGGTTTACTGGTTAAATAAATTGTGTAAATAGAAGAAATATATTTCGCCAACACCCAACATGTCAGATAAAGGCACAGCGGAAAATGTAACATTCATCTCCTCCTAAGACGTCCCTCGGAAAACACGGCTTCTCTGCCGTCGACTGGATTAAGCATCAGCGGAGTAGCAATGTAAAGCTCATCTGTTGCAGGAACAGCGTGAACCCTGAGTGGGCGAGCGAGTTTGGCCTGGCTGGAGATGCACTAATCCTCCAATGTGATGAGTCAGGTTTCAGTGGAATGTCTGCAGGCTGGATAGAGTTTGAAACTCGTTACAGAGGAATGAGAGAGAGCCAGGAACCCGCCTCTGCCTGAGGACAAGAGAGAACTACTGCACAGTATTTTCCCACACCAGTTCAGCATGTGCAAGGAGAAAGAAATTAAAGAGAGAGAGAGAGACAGGGGATGAGGTATTGTGAGAAAATGAACCCAATCAAAATTTGAGGCCTTGACGAGTTTGTCAGGCTTGTGTGGCTTATTAGCAGTTAAAGTTTGAGAGGAAACCCCAACTTTGCGTAACACTGAACACAACTTTATGTAGCTTTAACACATTGTGAAGGGACGCTGGCTTTACAACTTCCTTTCCTGCAAACGTGTTACATCCTGCTTGTAAGCAGAGGAAACTGGGGCATTAAATGCATCACATTAAACAACCGCTGTGGCCAATCAGAAAGTTCTGTTTTACCACATGTAGTAAATTACTAACAGACTGAAAGTGACCCGAAAACAAGCTCCCACACTTGCAGTCAGTCACTTTTTCTATCACTGTGACTGACGAGGCTGAGTCTGACGCAAGTCAAATGGACTCTTCACAAAGCTGGGCTTTATGGAAGAGTGGCAGCAGGAAGTTGGTTTGGAGTTAGACCAAAGCCATGGTGTAGACTCAACAAATGTATGTAAAAAGGTTCTCCAGTCTGATGAGACCAAAACTGACCTTTTTGACTTTGGCACAAAGTGCAAAGTTTGGCATTAAACCATCACTGTTCATCATGCTGACACCACTACTCCTACTGAGAAGCATGCTGGTGGTAGCATCATGCTTTTTAACAGCAGGGACTGGGAAACTGGTCAGAGCTGAAGCAAAGCTGATACAGATATATCCCAGAAAACCCACAGCCAAAGGCAGCTCTATGTTCAAGCTCAAGTTTTCACAAAATCAAACAAACAGTCATAAAATAAGGTAATTTCTATTCCAAGGTGTTTCAAAGGCACCAGAGAGTGCTGTAATGTCCTTACTCCACATCAAACCAGACAGTAAATGAAAGCTTTGCTACATTTTTCATAGCGCTAGGAAAGGCAGCAGAGATATGATGACTGCACACTTTGTGGGAAAGTGTCTTTTACACCTCGAACGTGTCTGATCTGCATAAACGATGACTTCAGTTTGGCATCGGCATAAAATTACAACAGCCATTTCAGAGCCTTAAAACGGCACGGGCACGCTGTAGATGAAATAATCTCCGGCTTTGTGATGTGCGTGGTGTTCAATTCGGGTAGGCAGGACACCTTTTGTATGGCTGATCCTGTATCCAGCGCTGCTGTAAAGCCTACAGCGGAGTCCTGATCGAATCGGGGTGATTAGAATGATGGATTGGAGTGTGTACACGGGCAGCTTTAGAGAGACGGCCAAAAGCAGCAGAGTCCGGGTCTGATTTAATTAAGGGAGGTTTCCGTCACTCTGGGCGGTGAGGGAGAAGCTGTGCTGCGGTGTCCGTTTCTGAGCTGTAATCTCAGGCAAGACTACAAAAACAAAGAAGAATTTCTCTCCAACGTGTCTGTGGATTCGAGATGCTTTTTAGTATTTTCCCGACTGAAATAACTCATTGAGGAAAAAGATCAAACAGCCGCCCAAGTGCTTCCTAAAAGGCTTTAATGGAAATAGCTGGCTTCTTGAGTAAAAATAGCGTGGGAGTAGCTTTTGGAAAACGGCGCACAAGCTGATTCGTCTAAACCACTCGAGGGTTGAATATCTCCCTTTCTCTCTCTCACACACACATACACCTCAGCAGCTGAAGAGCAGGATGTACCTTAACTCCGTGCCCCACGTCGTCCAGCATGGTGTAGTCGATTGGTTTTCGGATATACCTCACCGGTCTCTCCACGTTGGCTGGAGCGATGATCTTATGCGTCCTGGTTGTGTTCTTGTTAGTGGTCAGGATGCCGATCTCTCGCCTGGCCACCTTCTCCTTATGGATGTCCACAGTCTGTAAGCATAAAAAAAATAATAAATAAAATAAAATAAAAGCGAATGAGCCATGATCCACCAGCAACCTGAGCAAGTCGACACCATTAGGATCAGCTTCACAATCTAACGATGTCTGGTATAGCAGCTACAGCCATTAACACACGGTTGGGCCCTAAAATCTCTTTACACGCACACGCGCACGCGCGCACACACACACACACACACACACACCCCAACTCAATGGCTGCCCCAAGTCATTATGGTATTTAAAACAACCTGCACAGAAGGACTGCAGAGACTGTCGATGGAGAAATGGTTTATAATGCAACAGAGCTGCTCCAACATGATGATAAGAAAATATGTAAATGAGTACGGAAGTATATTAATGCTTGTTCGAACGATTTCCATTCAACAGAAACATTTGCGAAAGTTGTTTTGGGTGGAAAATCACACCTCACATTTGCTCATTACATAGATTCTCTAACAGTGCAAGCTGCAAAAAAATAAATAAATATAAATCAATCAATTAATTAAAATATTACCACATCTAATAAAAGTACAAACCATGAAGAGTAAACTCTTTTTGCCCTCAAGACTTTCCAGTGTCAGAAATTTCAAACTTTCAGCTCGATTTCCAACTGTGCCAAAGCCCCGGAGACTCCTTCCATAAAAACAAACAAACAAAACCCAGATCCTCACAGAAACCTTCACCATATCAATGATTACAGAATAATAATAATAATAATAATAGTAATAATAAAAAGAAACAAACAAAAATTTTACATGGTACTTAAACACACGCACTATCTATACAAGTCCCTGGGTAAGTTGTTGCCATAAAAACGATAGTAATTTACAAATCCGGGTGAACTGTGCATTCTGGGTAACTGTGTAAGCTTATATGGTGAACAACTTCCTCCTCCGTCTCTGTAGTCGTTATTGTTCACACAGCAGGCTCACTGATCTCAAGGTCTGAACAGCTGAGGGAATGTAAGGCCTCACGCATGCGCACGCACGCACATACACGTATACGCACACGGACGCACGCACAGAATTCTTTTCATTCCTCTCTCTGTGGAATGAGAGCCGTGCATCTGTATCTCGTATTTCGAGATCAGTCTCAGCCCTGCGACTCGCCAAAAACCACCGAGAACCAACACACGGGCACACCCAAGACATTCAAACAACGCACTCTACATCCTGGTTTTGAAACGTGACACCCACTAATGTACAGTGTTCTTAACAATCCGACTCTGGCGAGATTTCAGACCGACTGTAATCTTCTTGCTGGAGTTTCTCGCTGCTCACCTGAAATAACCTTCAAAGCACCAGATCCTCAGAACCCCTTGCACCTTTTCGAACATTTCGATCATAAATTATATGTTGCTGGCTGTTTCATTCCTTTCAGTGGTGTTCTTCAGCAATCCCACTCTACCAATAGATTCATCACGGACCTTCTGCACTTGGAACTCATGTTCTGCTGGTGTGGATTGTCCCGTGTGGACGTTTTAAAGATTTATATGTCCTCACAACAGTGTATATACACCAAGGGCTCAGCCCTGATTCAGGAATTAACCTCACCTGCATGCTGCTGCTGCTGCAATCATAAAGACAGCCCGGCGCTCATCTACATACTGAACGTCCTGTAAACACACTCACTACTGTCTGTTTTCACTCTTCTACATCTGTACAATGGAATGATCCATAATCACTAATCACACCACCCCGTGTCGAGCGGGGACGGGGGGACGGGGATGGGGGGGCAGTCATGCAACCAGACAGTCAAAAAGTCATGCAGCGAAATGTGAAACGTGTAAACCCACAGAATGCTGATCAGTTCTAAAAAAAAGCTTAGGTTTGGTCAACCAGCGAGCTCTCCATGAATAGAAAACGCGCGTGAGAATGTAGAGGTGTGGGCAACATGACGAAAATATCATAGCGCGATTCTCAAAGATGTTTTGATGATACATGACATGCGTCGACGCATACAGGTCTGCGCTAGCAAAAGAGAAGTTTTTCTTCTGCTCTCGAAGCCAGGTGAGCTCCACTTTCTTTACTTCATCATCAGAGGTGAATCTGCGACCGTGCAGCGCCTCCTTCAGGGGACCGAAGATGGGATAATGGCTCGGCACCAGATCCCGGTTGTAAGGAGGACGTGGGAGATGTTTGAACCTGAGCCGTTGCGCTGTCTCTACTGTCCCTGCTGCTGTATGAGGACGTGCATTGTCATGGTGCAGTGAGACTGTTCTGGACAGCATTCCTCTTTTTTGCTGTGAATTGCAGGTTTAAGTTCATTTCACAGCAATGCACAGTAAATGTGCACTTTTCACTGTTTGCCCATGCACTTGGAAATGCCCCAGAATAGGAACCTTCACGGTCCAAAAGAACGTTAACTTGATTTTCTTGACGGAGAACTGAATTTTGAATTTTTTCTTCGATGGAGAAGTCTGATGTCTCCACTCCATGCTTTGTCTTTTGCTCTCTGGGTTATCACGTCATTTGGCACAGTGGTGTGGGTGTTGAGCACTGTCACCACACAACAAGAAGGTCCTGGGTTCGATACCCGGGGTCGACCTGGGCGCCTTTCTTTCAGTGGGGAGTTTGCAAGTTTTCCTCGTGTCCGTTTCATACACCAGCTCTATGTGACTGTATTTGAGCTGTGTGTGTCATGCCTTTCTGACAGTCTTGTATTAAATACTGTTTAATTTCTTCTTACAATGAATTGCAGCGTGAGACAGGGCAGTCCTGGCAATTCACACACACACACACACACACACACACACACACACACACACACACACACACACAGATCTACCCAGCCTTCCTAAAATATTTTATAGGAATTTTATCAGTGTGATTGCAACCGATTCCATGGACGCATTTCTTTTTGTCCACGTTCTAAACTCTACCCAAAAAAGAAACCAGTAATATTTGAGTCACGTGAGCATATTTTTAAACGGTTACCGAAACATTCTGAATAAAAACACCAGATTTGCACACAGGTCAATGATATCCCCTGCTTCCTCACTCAGACCGACTTTTAATCCTAACCCTAACCTTTACACGTTCAGCCATTTCACACGCAGGTCAGGAACCCGCTGCGCGTGTGACATCGCAGTAAGCTAGCGTCCACTCGGAGTTCACAGTAAACCCAGAATACCTTCCGCAGTGCGAGCTGCGGGCATAATTAACCAGCGTCCGCTGCAGGAAACTGAACAATTGCAACACCTAAGAAGCTTTTCCTGTGTAACAAAGTGCACGAAAGCCTCGCAGCAGGAACTGAGGTGGATTAGGGCAGAGTGCAGGGGGTTTCACACACACACACACACACACACACACACTCTTATTGTTTAGTTAAAGCAGCTCGTGACCTCCTGTAACCCCTCGAACAACCCCTGTGTGCTATCAGGACCGGGGGAGTGGGCACACGGTGATCACAGATGCGAGCCGAGACTCCAGTGTTTTAGAGTAATAAAGCAGCAGTGGACAGACGCTGATGATGGATGGATGGATGGGTGGATGGACGGATGGATGGATAGTGTGTGTGTGTGTGTTTTGGAGTCTGCACCAATGGAAGCAGTTCTTTATCACAGCAAACAAGCATGCAGCTGGCAGAGGGAGGGAAGTGAGAGGCCGCAGAGGCTGATTTCATCTCCTTCCTGTGTGTAAAAATACCGTCCAGGCTGCAACCACCCAGTACACACACACACACACACACACACACACACACACGAATCCTAAAGTATAAAGTCCTTGAGTACAAAATGACTTTATTTCGTGGTGTCATTTACACAAAACCGCACGCACGTCCTCGTCACTGAAGCTAGATCTTCACACGTTAAAAATAATAATAATAATAATAATAATAATAATAATAATAAAAACATTTAAAGGCTATAAATTTTAAATCATATTAAATCTCATTAAATAATCTTCTCCATCACTTGCTTATTTATTCTCCCTTCGCGGCTTGACGTATCTCACCACCGCTCCCGAGGGCCGAACCCTGGAGTGTCCGTTATCTCTCGGAACAGTGGGAGGGTCTTAGCTGTCCAACAAACGGGAGGGCAGAGCTATCAAGGGAAACGAGCATGTTTAATTGTTCACTCTTATTAAAAACTAAAAAAAAAATCGTGATCTTATTTGGGATGAAGACGACGGGGCCTTGTCCGATTGTGTGTGAACGGATTCTGAACTCGATTACAGTTCAGAAAATTAAAGTGCGTTAATTTCCCAGCCAATCAGAGCAGAGGTGGGCGGGTCGTTCCGAATTCTGGGTTTCGGTGAGCAACTTGGCTCCATCTGAAATGCCTTTCTGACGCCTTTCTGAAGGAACTGGCAGCCGGTCCTGATGGATGAGATGTAAAAGTAGGCATTACCTCGCACTTCCTCTCTCTCTCTCTCTCTCTGTCTCTGTCTCTGATCTTGCTCAATCCTCGGTCACTGACTCACTCTCTGATTAAATCGTTCCACAGATGGAGGAGAAATGTCATCCTCGGCCCACTGCCACCGCGCTGCACCCAATCCCAACAATCCCACCACAGCTGGAGTCAGCAGCTATTTCTGCCAGCTGTCTGTGCCTTCTGTGAAGAACGCTCCTGACTCATTCTGACTCAGTTTTCAGCTTTCTTGTTCCTCTGTCAAACGGCTGAGCTGTGGAACGACTGTGTTCACTGAAGGTCATGCTCAAAGATTCTAAAGAACTACGCGCAAGATAGATTAATGGCCAGAAAATACGTTGATAATTAGGAAGTACGGAAGTTGGACACTATGGGCGCCATTTTGGTAAGCTGACCTTTAGTCACAGAGGCCGGATACCGTCGGAAACTTGCGGCATTTTTCTGAAATCGTCTTGTTGTTTCTTGTTTTGATGGATTAGCCTTGTTTGCATTATGAGAA
>JAQMCW010000032.1:26370572-26381292 GCA_030068335.1 Chrysichthys cranchii | reverse complement strand
ACTGATGAGATGAGAGTGACTCTTGATGGACCAGATGGATGGGCCCGTGGCTGGATCAGTAACGGACACAGAGCTTCACTTCGACTCAGACGCCAGCAAGGTGGAGGTGGGGTACTGGTATGGGCTGGTATTATTAAAGATGAGCAAGTTGGATCTTTTCGGGTTGAAGATGGCCTCAAAATGACCTCCAAAACCTACTGCCAGTTTTTAGAATATATATATATATATATATATAATTTCACATAAAAATATTATCACTTTGAGCATTTAATTGGAGAAAATGACAACTGGTCAAAATAACAAAAGAAAGCAAGAAAAAGAAAAATTGCTCAAGATGATAAACAACTTAGGAAGCGCTCAGAAATCAACATCTGGCAGAATAATTCTGATATTTAATCACAGCTTTCATGCATCTTAACATGCTCGCCACCTTTAGTTTGGCTCTTGGGTGACTTTAATTAACTCCTGGTGCAAGAATTCTATCAGCTCAGCTTTGCTTGTTGGCTTGTGACCACCAATCTTCCTCTTGATCACATTCCAGATGTTTTCTATGGGGTTCAGGTCTGCAGATTGGGCTGGCCATGACAGGGTCTTGACCTAGTGGTCCTCCATCCACACCTTGATTGACCTGGCTGTGTGGCATGGAGAACTGTCCTTCTGGAAAACCCAATCCTCAGAGTTAGAGAACATAGTCAGAGCAAAAGGAAGCAAGTTTTCTTCCAGGATAATCTTGTACATGGCCTGCTTCTTGCATCCTTCACAAACAAACAAATCTGCCCCATTCCAGCCTTGCTGAAGCACACCCAGATCCTCCATCAAATTTCACAATGGGTGTGAGACACTGAGGCTTGTAGGCCAGGTCTCCATCTAATATGAGGTGTCATGTAGGTGATGGGAAAAACTACAAATTGGACTCATCAGAGAAGATGACTATACTCCAGTCCTCTACGGTCCAATCCTTATGGTCTTTAGGAAACAGCCCAACTCATCTTTGCTTCTCTCTGATGTAGGGTTTTTTACTAGCTTGCATGACTTCAAGCATGGTCAGAGGAGCCTGTTTCAAATGGTCCTTGCCTTGCACTTAACCTCAGCTGCCATTTGCCGTTCTTTTTGTCAGTCACTTGATCTCATCCTGTGGTTGTTGAGTGACATTCCAAAGGGTTGATAATCCCGGTCAGTAGAGAGTCGTTTTCACCCTCTGTCAGTCCGTAACTTTGTTGACCCCAATGTCTGCTGCTTGACCTTGTTCTTATGAACTGCCATCTTTGAAATTTTGAGGATAGAAGCACCCAGACGCCCACAGTATCCCTCCACCAGTAATGCCAGAATTGAACCCTGCCTTTTCTCACTCAAAATTTTTCTTCTATCTCTTTTGATATGATGGATTTTTTTTTTAATCTCAATTAAAGTTAAGCTACTACTAGCACTACCATCCAAACAGGTTCTGTTACAAGAGGACACTGATGATCACAGCAGTGTTTTTATTTATAGTTTTTTTTTTTTTTATCTTCCTTGTTAAATAGGATTTTGTTCCTTATTAATTAATCAGTACCTCATTAATTAAAATAAGGTGTGCTTGTGTCAGAATTTCACCACATACCCTGGAATGAAAGGGTTGCCATACATAAGCAATGCTGATTTAAGGGGGAAAAAAAAGGAAAAAAAAAACCCCTGTCATAATATAAAGCATACAATTGTATTGCTGTGGCAATTTTATATTATTTTTTTCTGGTATTCTGTGTTAATCATCAGAAATCATGGTGAGTCATTACTGTCAGTCATGTCTGAGAAACACTGCCCTTAAATAATTTTACAGCCTCCATCAAGAAATTCTTGAAATATCTGCCTATTAAAATGAAATCATTAAATAACCATTTGCATAAAATATTTAGTTCCCTACAGCTGCATTCACAGCACAGGCTTTTTATCCAATCTTTCTGCCTTTACAGATAATACCTGTGTTTGTATGTTACCCTTATTTATTATGATTCTGGTTGGTAAGACGGTGTTGATTAATTTTCTATAACAGTAGCTCTGACACAGTTTCAGCAGATAACAAGCTGAGAAACAATAGGCTTGCGTCATGAAAAAAGACTGAAAAGCGATTGAAGTCAACAAAAAAAAAAGCTTTCAGTGCAACGTATAATAATTTACAGACTACTAAGGTTAGCTGATTTGATCTTAGTTTATCTTAAATCTGGCCGACTTTTAGGACACTAACAAAGTAAAATGATCACTACAAGCATAATTTACACACTCACTCACCTTATGCTGCTTAATCCTGTTCAGGGTTGCAGGGGGAAGCTGGAGCCAATCCAAGCTGACTTTGTGCAAGAGGCAGGGTACACCCTGGGCAGGTTACCAATCCTCCACAGGGCCAATGCACAGAGACCGACAACCATTCACAGTCACATCCACACCTATGGGCAATTTAGGGTAGCCGATTAGCCTAATCCCCTCTGTGTATGTCTTTGGACTGAGGGAGGAAACCAGAGTACCCTGAGAAAACCCATGCAGACATGGGGGAGAACATGCAGACACAGGGAGAACATGCAAACACAGAAAGGCACTCAGAAAGGTGCCCAGGTTGACCCCTGGGATCGAACCCAGTACTTTCTTCCTGTTGGCAACAGTGCTAACCACTACATCACAGTGGCACCTAGCTAGCTAACTTACTAATAAACAAAACAGACAGGTAACATTAGCAACAGGATGCTAACAGAGATACTCACTCACTCATCTTCTGCCACTTAATCCTGTTCAGGGTTGCAGGGGGGAGCTGGACCCAATCCCAGTTGACTTCAGGTGAGAGGCTGGATACACCCTGGGCACGTCACCAATCAACCAGAGGCTATTTAGTGTATCCAATTGGCCTAATTCCCTCTGTTCCTGTCTTTGGACTGTGGGTGGAAACCAGAGTACCCTAAAGAAACCCATGCGGGCACAGGTAGAACATGCAAACTCCACACAGAAAGATGTCCTGATTGACCCCTGGGATCGACACAGGACATTCTTGCTGTGAGGCAACAGTGATAACCACTACAACAACTTGCTGCCCAAATATAAGTAGGAAGTTGGGACTAAGGAGTGAGTTTTTCAGCAGGTGGAATAGCAGCAGTCAGATGCCCTGGGCTAGCCTGCAGTAGTTGAGGGAGCCTGCCAGGGTCAAGGGCCGCTAGTGGGATTCAGGAAACCTTTCCCTTAATAATCTGTGAGAAAGAGCATGAAAGGGATTTGGCACAACACCATATCCAGGACATACTGAAACTCTTCACTGACATGCGCACATGCCATGACTCCTTTTTATAGTCCCTGAGTCTTAAGGCTGATGAGTAATTAGTGGTATACAGAACTGCAGTATTTGATAGTCCCGCCTCCCTCTTGCTATGTGTGTGTTGTCGGTCCAAGATAGTGGTAGTGTTGAAATGTCATGGTCTGACAGTGTGAGAGGAGGGGAGCTGTCTGTTCAGCACTACCACTGCTGCCTGGCGAGAGGCACTTGTTTTCTCGGGGCGCGCACCATTGGACTGTGGCCACAGTCCCCAACCCCCCCCCAGCTCTGAGCTAGGTGTCATCGAGAGACAGACCCAGTAGGTGTACCAGCAAAGACCATTGGTGTTTCCATGCTGCGCCCCTGCTCGATGCTCTACCAGGAACAAAGTCTTGTAAAGATAGAAACCAGCATGTTACCTGATTATTGCTGTCCTTGGCTTTGGCCATCCTCTATAGGGGGCATAGTCTGTCCCCATTGTAAAGTGGCATCCCATCAAGTAGTACCGTAGTTATCCTATGGCCGACTTGATGGCAACAACTCGTTCTACAGTGGAATAACATCATTCGGCCTCTGCCTCTGTGGTCCAACAGACCCTTTCAGCCTCACCCTTCCTAGTCCGATTAGAGATGGAGGAGCTAAAGAGAAGTTAGCCCCAAACCACCTGTAGTACCTATTTAAACCCACAAAGGCACATACCTGTTTTTTCATAGTGGGTCTTGGATAAGATTGGATGGTGGTAATCATTTTTTTTCCAGAGGTTACAGCAGTCGTCATCCAATTCAATACCCCAGGTACTGTGCCTCTGTGAGCCCCAGGTGGCATTTGCAAAGGGTGGCAGTCAGCTCTGCCCAACAGTGTTCTGACAACACCTAACGGAGGTGGTGGAGATGGTCGGCTGGATGGAGTGGATAATTACATCATTGAGGTAGGCAGCAGCATAGGGCCAGGGGGACGGAACACAATGTCCATTAATTGCTGGAATGTCACTGGCACTCCATGTAAAGAACTCAGTGGTCACTGCCAGTGGCTGCTGGCAGTGCTACAGGTGGTCTTTTCTCAGGCAGCTGGGGTGAGGGCTACTTGCTAATATTCTTTTATCAAGCCAAGGGTGGAAATAAACTGAGTCTTCCCTAGCCTCTTGATGAGTAAAGGGCTATGCGATTCTTCAATGATCCCATCCTGGAACTGGGCTCACCTTCCTCACCGCTGTATACGGGCCTTGCCATTGTGCCAGGAACTTACAAGATGCGTTGGGGAGGAGTATCAGAATGCTGTCACCCAGGCCAAACTCATGGAGGTGGAGTGTTCTGTTATAAAGTCTCCTTTGCTCCACTTGCCCCTTTACTAGGTGAGAGTGGACAATGGGAAGAACTGTGTTAATTTTAGTCTGCATTTCTGTACATAGTCAATTACTGACCTGAATGGTGAGGGCTGCTCCTCCCTTTCTTTTTGGTGATGTTGAATAAACCCTGGGGATGGCACCCGAATAAGAGTTCAAAAGGAGTGAAACCTGTCGACGCTTAGGGGAATTCTCACATTGCAAACAGTACACAAGGTACAGTGCACAAGGTAAGGTAGTCCCAGTCCCAGACCCCTCCATCAGCACTTTCTTCAGCATCCATTTCAGGGTCTGATTAAACTGTTTGACCAGGCTGTTGGTTTGTGGGTGGTAGATGGAGGTGTGTAGGTGGTGGACCTGCAACAATTGGCATAGCTCACTTATTAAGTGGGACATGAATGGCATACCTTGGTTTGTCAGGATCTCCATGGGGCACCCACATGGCTGAATGGCAGAACCAACTCTTGGGCGATGGTCTTAGAGGCTGCTTTCCACAGGGGAACAGCTTCTGGGTACTGAGTGGTGTAGTCCAGGATGACAAGCAGATATTCATGACCAAAGACAGACTTGAGCTCTGGCCCTACTAGATCCATACTCACACTCTCGAATGGGACATTGATGGGAGCATGTCATGTGGCCATTCCCACAGGGAAACAAGGCCAGTCCTTTCCAATGAGTAGTGGGACAGAAAGCTTGGGGACAATGGCCACTAGGATCAACCACTCACCACGAGCCTTCCCCAGTGGTCAGCAACTCTCAGCCATCTCTGTGGACACATGTTACGGCAAGACTCCTATAGGGCTGGACAGGCTATGGGGCGGACAGAGGGCCACATGAGGGTGTTAGTACTCCTTGAATCCATTAAGGCTAACTCAGGGGTCCCATGTAGCTGAACCTGTCAGCTGTGATGGGACCCTTCTTAGGTTCTGCTTACCAGTATTGCCAGAACTCAGGGCGGTCCCCTCTCCCGATGTCCAGAGTTGCCACAGCGTTTTCAAGGGCCACTGTCATGTCTCACAAGGTCCTGGTGGCGTTCATGCCCACAGCTTTGTGTTCTTTGATGGGGACATCGTGAATGAAGCAGTCCATTGTCACTTGCTCCACTACCTTGGTCACTTTGAGGGCCTCCAGTTGAATCCACGACTTGGCAATCTAGAACAATCCATCCATCCATGTGCTGGGCACTCCCTGAGAAGAATAACTCCTGCAGTGGGCCAGGATCTCTTCATTTAACATAGGGTAGTCAGCAACTTCCTCCTCTGGAAACATGTGATAGGCAAGATACGCCTCCCCAGTGAGAAATGGTGCCACCACATTACTACATCTCCTTTTGGGCCATCCTTCTTGGTGGTGCCATTTGTTCAAAGGTGGCTAGATAGGCCTTGACATCATCATTTGCAGTGATCTTCGTTAGGAGTGCTTCACAGAGTGGATTTTGGGAGGCGGATGGCTGCCACCAGGGCTACTTGGCGTAGGGACAGGAACTCATCACTGGGTGGTGTGGAGACCTCTGGCAATTTCATTATAGACCTGAGCCTGCCATAGGCTTGTTTCAAGGAAGTATCTCATGATAGGGGTCCACGGGGTTCCGTTGGGCTCAGGGTCTGTGTCCCCTACCCACATTCTCCACCGGGTGTCAGTAGTGAGTCGAGTCTACAGAGACACACAAACACACTGAGATTGTCTTCAGGTGCAACAAGATGTGAGGGTTTTATTTAATAAGAAACGTAGTGCAGGGAGAAGTGAAGGTGGGTGAAGTAAGAAGTGGGGAATAGGGAGTGAGTCTTTCGGCGAGTGGAGCCTTCACAGTGGTGGTCAGAGGCCTAGGTTTAGCCTGCAGTAGATGATGGAGGCTGCCTGGGTCGAGGGTGGCTCACTGGGCTCGGGAAACCTTCTTCTTCTTCATCTGTGAGAGAGAGAGAGATAGAGAAAGGGAGAGAGCCAGGATTTAGCACAAAACCACATCTGGTACATAGCTCACACACCGCGTGCTGCAGCATCTTTTTATAGTCTCTGCATATGGATGGTGAGTAATTAGTGGCACGCAGCACTTCAGCGTTAGATAGCCCTGCCTCCTTCCGGCCATGTGTGCAGCACTGGTCCAAAATAGCGGTGGTGCTGAAATGTTGCATTCTGACAGTGCGTGAGAAGGGGAGCTGTCTGTTCAGCATTACCACTGTCGCCTGGCGAGGAGCACTTGTTTTCTTGGAGGAGCACACTGTCAGGCTACAGCCACAATACACGAAGCTAGTTATCAGAAATGCTAATATAAGCTGACGTTAATTATGACACTGTTTATTCAGGAATAATTAAGCCATATTTGCAGTGGAAAATCTTTTACCTTAATTTAACTTTTAGATATGCACTCTTCCTTCCCTTTCCTGTATTTACTGCAACAATAATAGTGCTTACTGAATTATATGTTTTAAGATGAATAATTGACAAGAAGTGGAGTCTTTAAGCAGTTAAACCATGTCATGCTGACTCCTTTTCCAAACATTTTTTTTCTTTCAAATAAAGAATATTTACTTAAATTGTTTCTCGACCAACTGCAGTTATATTATTTGTGATATACAGCTTGGTGTGCATTTAAGTGGTTCTGTACAAAGATGGTCTTCTTTTCAGACCGCAGTCCTCAGGGATCGGCAAAACATTCTGTGCAAAAGGTGAACATCATTTCCGGTATTACAGGCAATTCCCACAGTTCCCAAATCTGTCAAATGTTCAAGAAACCATGATGGAAAAATAGATTGTTTCCATTTTGTGTCACTATTTCAAGCTCAAACGTACCAGGGCTTCTTTCATACCATTTTATTTAGCAGTGGGTTGACAGGTGCCGTGATAGCGTCAAAGCATTGGTGGAGAGATGGGAATTCTATGCATTATGACTTGAAGAGGATAAAAGAAGTATAAAGAAATGAGGTTGCAAAAAATTAGGTTAAAAAAAGTAAAGTCGGTAGAAGGTGTTCCTCAAACATGCATTCAACTCATTAAAATTACAGATTATTATTTAGGTATGAATGTGGCACCATGTTATTTCGTAGTTTCTCAGTAACTACAGTGAAACTAATATTAAAGGTATGCTGTTATGTATTTGTAGGTAAATAGAATCCACCCTAGACACAAAGGCCCTCATTTTTCAATCTAATGTAGACACCAAAGCAGACCCAAGTGTGACTCATGAAACACATCATATCTTGCAATCGCGGTGTAAGAATGATTGGACATGTAAAAATGTGACACCAGAAAACTATCATAATTAAAATATTATAGGTTTTTTGGCTATGCTCCTAGACTTTACAACGTGGAGAGATGCACTACAGTCAAGAAGAGAAACATCTCCGCCTTGGAAATAAATAAAAGCTCTAATATCAATTCCAACTGATTTTTTTTTTTTCTATTTGGCAGGAGCATCATAAGTAATAAGTAATGTATACTAATGATCATTACACACGGAACACACCACAGCATGACACAGTGAAATCACTTCTCTGCATTTGACCCATTCACCAAGTGAAGCAGAGGGCACCTGAACAGCACAGCACCTGGGGAGCAGTGCTTGGGGATGGTACCTTGCTCAGGGTGCCTCAGTGTACCTTGTTTGTCCTGGGCCTTGAACCCACAACCATCCGACTGAAGGGCCAATGCCCTGACTACTAGGCTTCCACTGCCCCAACAATTTTTCCTATAGGAACTATAGGAAAAATGCTCTATCGAAAAAAATCAATGCCCCAACAAACATAATCCAGTTGATGTTTGAGGTCTTCACCAGGTGTCTTCTAACAGAGATAGATGTGTCACTGGCAAGATTTCTTGACTGGCAAACCTCTTGTTTATATACAGTAGGTGACCGAATAAGCATCTAAAACAGGCATGCCCAATTTTATCCGGAAAGGGCTGGTGTGGGTGCAGGTTTTTGTTCCAACCAAGCAGGAGTCTCACCTGAACCTATTGAAAGCTTAGGTCAACTGATTAAACAGGTGGAATCAGGTGAGGCTCCTTCTTGGTTGGAACGAAAACCTGCACCCACAACGGCCCTTTCCGGATAAGATTGGGCATGCCTGATCTAAACTACAGTCGGAAGGTTGTGGGTTCAAGGCCCAAGACCAACAAGGTACACTGAGGTACCCTGAGCAAGGTACCGTCCCCAAGCACTGCGCTGCGCTGCGCTGTTCAGCTGCCCCCTGCTTCACTTGGTGAATAGGTCAAATGCAGAGAAGTGATTTCACTGTGTCATGTTATGTTGTGCTGTGGTGTGATGATCACTAGTATACACTACATTTATACAACTGGTTAGCCAGCCCATTGCTTAATTTTAATTGCTTGTAATTATGTCACCAGTAGCCTAACCTAACAAAAATAAGTGTATCTCTGTCACGTAGGCGGGTTTGGGCAGGATACATGCGCGGAGAACCAGAAATAAATATGTAAATATTTATTTTAACAAATGAAGATGAACAATCCAATTCAGAAGGCAAGAGACAAAATCCACAAAACAGGCAGGAGGTCGAGAGATCAGACGAACGGGAAAAACTGGGCGAGACAGAGACGTAATCCAAGAAACACAGTCCAAGGTCAAAACAGAGAGTAAACCAGGCAGACTAGGGCAAAAGCGGAAAACGGAATCGAGAGGCAAAACAGGTCATACACATGAAAGCTTAAACAGGAAACAAGAAGGCTTGGTAATAACAGAATCCAAAGGACGTTAATACTTCGCAAAGTCTCTTCCGAAATAAGGGTCTTTTATAGTCCAGGAAAAACAAGCAATGTCTGTTTCCAATCACGTTGAGTACCGCTAGCGCAATGTCTGCACATGCGCCACTGGCGCTATCATGCAGATCACTAATGCGTTCAAGAAACGCATACAGTTCCGACGGTGCGCCTTTGAGCAGATCAAATCTGCATAGCGAAAGCGCATGCGGCAGGGGGGATCCTGACAACCCCCCCCCAGGGTGCTTCCTCCTGGAGCACCCTCAATTAACCAGTAATCAATAGGTGGACCTGGACCCGTGGGTTCATGGCGTACACAGTACAGTACAAGTATGTAACCACAAGACTCAATACCCACAGACAAGGGATCAAGCAAGGCAGGGACGAGGAGTCCTGGAGAGGAGGGATCATACGGGGCTGTGGAGTCGGGCGAGGGATCACCAGACTGGGCTGTGGAGTCGGGCGAGGGACCACCAGACTGGGCTGTGGAGTCGGGCGAGGGACCACCAGACTGGGCTGTGGAGTCGGGCGAGGCGGCTGACGAGGCTGAGGCACTGGGCGAGGCGGAGGAGACGGGCGAGGCTGTCGACCCTGGCGGAGTGTCCGGCGTGCGCGGCGACCCAGACGGCGAGTTTGGCATGTGCGGCGACCCAGACGGCGAGTTTGGCATGCGCGGCGACCCAGACGGTGAGCCTGGCATGACATCGGCCTCTGGCAGAGCAGGAGCAGCGAAACTGGGCAAGGCACCCAGCGTGTCCAAGCACTCTGACGCCGCCACTGACACTCTTGCGGCGTTCTTGGACGTAGCGAAACATTCTGGCAGCGCGGCAGCGAAGACCACAGGTGGTGGCGCGGCGGCGAAGACCTCTGACTGGACAGGCGTGGTGGCGAAGACCTCTGACTGGACAGGCGCGGCGGCGAGGACCTCTGACTGGACAGGAGCGGTGGCGAGGACCTCTGACTGGACAGGAGCGGTGGCGAGGACCTCTGACTGGACAGGAGCGGCGGCAAGGACCTCTGGCGTGACAGGAACGGCGAGGGCGTCTCAGCTACTGTGGGTGTCTCAGCTACTGCGGGCATCTCAGCGACCTCTAGCTGGCTTGCGGCCCTTATTTCACCACATCACCCTGGATCGGTCGCGGACGGCCCTGGATCAGTCGCGGACGACCCTGAGTTCGGGCATACCGAAGATCCTGTGACTCTGGAGCAGATGGTCGGCGCTGCCTCTGCTGCGGCGCTGGCTGCGCTGACGGCTCGGCAGCGGCGGCTGTCGACGACTCGGCGGCTACATTGGACTCAGAAAGCCACACTCCACTTTAAATACTTTTTCACGGAGGAAGCTGGAGCCAATCCCAGCTGACTTCGGGTGTGAGAGAGGCGGGGTTACACCCTGGGCA
>JAQMCW010000032.1:26350821-26361905 GCA_030068335.1 Chrysichthys cranchii | reverse complement strand
GAAAGCCATTACTTCAAAACCACCATAAAAAAGCCAGACTACAGTTTGCAACTGCACATGGGGACAAAAATCTTAATCTCTGGATACACGTCCTGTGGGGTGACGAAACAAAAATTGAACTGTTCGTCCATAATGATAAATGGTTAATTTGGAGGAAAAAGAGGGAAACTTTAAAGCCTCAGAACACCATCCCAACTGTGAAGCATGGGGGGGTTGTAGTATAATATATTATTAAATTAAAAACATTAATACATCTGAGCCCAAGTCCAAACTCAATAGTTTTTGTTTGTTTGTTTGTTTGTTGAAGCAAAGGTTTGTGTGTTTCGTACTTCTTAAACCATTTGGCTTTGCGTACATCCAGTTGCACCTCACTTATATTAGTTCTAGAGATACATAGCTCGTCTGCCCAAACAGAGCCAGCTATTTTGTCTCATTTTCTTACTCATCAGCGCATGAACAGAGATTTCACCATAATTTTCATCATTAAATACATTTTCCATTAATGTTATCATTATAACTCAGTCATGAATTACTGAATTGATGGAATTAAGATGGAATTCAGTCATTATCAGTGAATATTTAAATATTGGCAGAATTTTTGTTGACAAACACTGGTGGATGTTCTCTCTGGTGTAATATTGGGCTAATTATAAATGGGTTGAACATTAAAAAAAGAAAGTCGTACAATCGATTAAATGAAATATTTTGATGTTTATTTAACATTTATGGATGGAGTCTGGAGAGTCAGACTGTCAGATTGTCTTGTTAACGTCAAGACAGAGAAAAGAGAGAGGCTGGTGAGAGTATGACTGTTTATAGCTGTTTGTAGTGATATAAACCTGACCTGCCACCCAGCTGAAATGTAATTACTATCCCAAAGCACAGACTGGAGCTGAATATTTTAACAGAAACGTGCTGGGCCTCAAACGACTCCATGCCAGTCTATTAGACTACCTTTTTCATCTGTGTTGAATGTCTGATGAGGATTTATTTTCCATGCTCAAAGTTTAGCTCAGAGGCAGAAACAGGACACCAAAAACTCATCCAACAAATTATTCATAGCATATGCCCTTTATACGCCTCTGACCAAAGAGCTGTAAGAAAAGAGAGAGGATTACAGGGATCAGGCTTTTGACAGCTGCTCATACAAACACTGATGAGCCATTTTAATTTATATTAAAAAAAAAAGTAGCCTTGGGTTAACTGAGAAATTGTAGTCTACACAAATATATTAATGATATATTATACTCCTTAATATGCACTATAAATGGGTTTTATGAGTCAAGCAATAATAATGTGTATTTATTGTAGCTCACACTAACTTAATCATCTCATATCTCATTATAACATTATTAGGCAGGAAAGCATATATGGACTCTGGTACGGACTCTGGCATGGAATTGACTGTTAGCTGTGGCATGAGATTGGAAATCAGGCAGGAAGAATAGTACAGTAATGAACATTGGCACAAGAACAGGCATAAACACTGGGACTGGCAGGTTAAGGTTTATGCTTTGATGAGGATTCAAACAAAGATTCAGGTTCAAGATTCAGACCAGGATTTACAGTCAGATTCGAAACACTGGAGGGAGCTCTGGAGCGATTGCCTCCCATTCGGCCAATGGAGGGATCTCTGGAACCGGTGCCCCAATTTCGGTCATAAGGTGGGGATCTAGAGCAGATTCTGCCTTCCTGAAAGCCCTGTAGAACCACTTGCACATCTCCTCACCGTCCTTAGGGTTCTGTAGGCAGGGATGGTCCATGGAAATGAGGCCTTCGGCAAATAGGCATGATGGTCTGGTATCATATATCTCACCCAGACACACTCCAGAGGTTTAGGCTCCATAAGGCTCTCAGAAAATTAGCTGCACTGCAGCAGGAAGCCATTTGGGGAAAATGTCACACTGTCATAAGCAGCAGGGATATCTATCCTCCATTCTTGCAAAAATTCACGCAAAATTCTTGCATGGCATACCTGAAGTTGTTCTCGTTAATCCCAGGTAATCCTGCTGTGTCTATGTTGTGGCAGGTCATTGTGTCATGTGTGCAGGGTGTGGAGGAACACATGCACAGGCAGGAGTCAACAGTATAATCCACATTGGCAGGTTGTCAAAGTGCTATCAGACTGATATCTCACACTGGTATGTTTACTCATAGTGGTAAAAATTACCTGATACCAACATCTGATATCCTGTGATATGTGATGTAATCTGAACAGAAGAAACTAAATGAATGGATATCATTCAATTCAAATTAAATCATTCAGGACAAGAAATTATACTCTGGTAACAAGGTAAGGCTAATTATTTTTAAGAACCGTTTAGGTTTTGGTTTTTTTTGTTTCCCTTCCGGGTGCTCCCTTCAGGGGTCGCCACAGCGAATCACCTGCTTCCATCTTTCCCTATGCCTAGCCTCCTCCTCTGTCATGCCAACCCTTTGCATTTCCTCCCTCACTACATCCATGAACCTTCCCTGTGGCCTTCCTCATTTCCTCTTGCCTGGCAGCTCCATCTCAAATCCTTTGTCTAATATATCCACGATCCCTTCCCTGTACATATCCAAACCATCTCAACCTGAGCTGTCCCTCTGATATACTCATTTCTAATCCTGCCCATTCTAGTGACTCCCAATAAAAATCTTAGCATCTTCAGCTCTGTCACTTCCAGCTCCACCTCCTGTTTTATTGTTAACGACATTGTCTCGAAAACCATACATCATTTTAGGTCTCACTTCGATCTTGTAAACCATCTCTTTCACTCTTGCTGCTATCTTTCTCTCACAAATCCCCCCTGCCGCTCATCTCCACCCACTCCACCCTGCCTGCACTCTCTTCTTCAACTCAGTTCTGCACTGATCGTTGCTTTGGATTGTTGACCCTAGGTATTTAAACTCATCCACCCTCATTTCACCTCAACCTCGACTCCTTGCATCTTCACTGTTATACCCGCCTCCCTCTCATTCACACACATGTATTTGGTCTTGCTTCTACTGACTTTCATTCGTCCTCTTTCCAGAGCATACCTCCACCTCTCCAGGCTCTCTTCGACCTGCTCTCTACTCTCACTACAGATTACAATGTCATCTGCACACATCATGGTCCACGGGGACTCCTGCCTGACCTAATCTGTCAACCTGTCCATCATCATTGCAAACAAGAAGAGACTCAGAGCCTACCCTAAACCTATCTGTCACTCCTACTGTACACCTTACATCTGTCTTGCTGTCCTCATACATGTCCTGCACCACCCTCAGATATTTCTCTGCCACTCCTAACTTCCTCATGCAATCCCACAGTTTCTCTCTCGGCACCCCATCATATGCTTTCTCTAGTTCCACAAAGACACGGTGCAACTCCTTCTGACCTTCTCTATACTTCTCCACCAACACTCTCAAAGCAAACATTGCATCTGTAGTGCTCTCTCTTGGCATGAAACCACACTGCTGTTCGTTGATCACCTCCTCTCTTCTTAACCTAGTTTCGACAACTCTTTCCCATATCTTCATGGTATGGCTCATCAGCTTTATCCCTCTGTAGTTACTACAGCTCTCCACATCACGCATGTTTAAAAAAAATAAAAAATAAAAAAAAATCCAGTACCAGTACACTCCTTCTCATTTCCTCGGGCATCCTTTTACTCTGCAAACTGGTCAAAAAGTCTACACTCTATATACACTGTATTGGCTCCAAATACAGTTTTGCATTGATTATGTAATACAACTTTTGACCTATAAAGCCCTAAATGATCTCTCCCTGGAGTACCTGAGTGAACTCTTGGTCTTTTATGATCTGTCTCTCTCTCTCTCTCTCTCTCTCTCTCTTTCTTTCTCTCTCTCGCTCGGTTGAGCTGCACATGCTATTCCTTAGATATCAGTGATCCTGACCCTCTCTACATTTTGGACCTGGCACATTCATCCTGATGGCCTACCTCTGGTGCAGAGTTATAATCACTTGAAATCCACTTGCTCCTGTTGAGGATGGCTCCATATGAACAACCTCAACATACTCCTAGAAAGTGTGAAGATAGTGTAGCTTTGGACTACTGTTGATGTGAGAAGTTCTGCTACAATGGCTTATGACTTAAATTACCACAAACTTTCTTGTGCTCAATATCTCCATCAGTAATTGGATGACACAGAACAGAATTTATCTTAAAATTATAGTGAATCTTGTGCTACCCAACTGTACATTTGGACCGTATAACACATGGGTATAGAAATGATTATTGGCACAATCCGGTGTCACCCAAATGAGGACAGGTTCACTTTTGAGTCTGGTTCCTCTCAAGGTTTTTTAGAATTTACTAACTTTCCTCCCTCTGCTATCCACTCTCTCTAATTTTGATGATTCATCAGCTCCTCAAAGTACTCTTTCCACCTGCTCAACACACTCACTTCAATCACTAGTACACTTCCATCTATATTCTTAATCATCCTGACCTGCTGTATATCCTTTCCTGATCGATCTCTTTGCATAGCCAATCAATACAATCCATTTTTTTCTCCTTTCTTAGTGTCCAGCCTCACATACAATTGACTATAAGCCTTTTCCCTTGCCACATGACTATTTGCCAAATACATAGCCTCCCAGTACTCCTGTCTATTTTCTTCATCTCCCTGACTATCCCACTTTTTCTTTGCTAACATCTTCCTTTTGAATATTTTCCTGAACTTCCTCATTCCACCACTAAGTCTCCTTGTCTTCGTCCCTCTGTCCAGGATACACCAAGCACCATCTTGGCAACTTCCCTCACAACTTCAGCTGTACATTCCCAATCATCTGGTAACTCCTCCCTACCACCCAGGGCCTGTCTCAACTCCTCCCTAAAGTCCAACATTCTTCACGCTTCAACTTGCACATTTAATCCTTGCCTCTCTTCACTCACTTCCTCTATTTGATTTCCAAAGTCATCCTACAGATTACCAACTGACATTCTCCCCTAGCTCCACCTTGCAGTCTCCTATCTATTTCAGATTGCAGCTTCTGCATAAAATGTAGTCCACCTGTATGCACCTTCCTATACTCCTATATATCACCCTATGTTCCTACCTATTTTTGAATTATGTGTTCACCACAGCCATTTCCATTATTTTGGCAACATCCACCACCACCTCTCCTTCCACATTTCTCCACTTAACACCATACCTACCCAACACATCCTCATCACCACTGTTCCCTTCACCTGCATGTCCATTGAAGTCTGCTTCAATAACCAACCCCCCCCCGGGACACTCTCCACCACTTCATCCAACTACACTCCATAATTCTTCTTTATCCTCCAAGTGACATCCAACTTGTGGGGCATAGGTACTGTCAACGGTGAACATCACGCCTTCGATTTTCACTTTCAGACTCTTGATGCTGCCTGACACTCTCTTCACCTCCACAACACTATTCACATACTATTCCTGCAAGATCACCCCTACTCCATTTCTCTTCCTTTCTAGACCCTGGTAGAACATGCTCCTGGCCTGGCTTCCATTCCACCTGGTCTCCTGCACACACAATATATCTATCTTCCTTCTTTCCATCATATCAACCAACTCTCTCCTTTTACCAGTCATAGTCCCTACATTTTAAGTTCCTAGTCTCCTGCCTTTCCTTCTCTCTTGTGCCTCCAAACATGCCTTCTCCCTCTCCTTTTTCTACAACTTAAGCCAACAGTAGCACAGTTTCCATTGGCACCCTGTTGACCAACAACACCGAAGGTGGTCATTTTTAACCCAGGTCCCGACCGATCTCGTATAAAAATCTTATCTGTGATGATCCGCAGGTTTGTTTTGGCATGTGATTTTTACACTGTTGCCCTTCTTGACGCAACACCTCCCCATTTTTCTGGATTTGGTACTGACACTAGGAGTGCACTGGATTGTAGTGATTCCCCCCCAATGATTTGGGATCATTGCATCCTTTATAATTTGGCATACAGGGGGGGGAAAAGGCTACTGGACTTGTATATTTACAGTACACACAAAAAGAAAACTGAAAAAAGGTCCCTGTGAAATCACATTTAAGCTCATTGGAGCTCCCATTCCCACCTAGTGTGGGTGGTGAGGAAGATGAGCTCAGACACTCTGGAGGAGTCTATTATGAGCAGTTAATTCACTCTTTAATGACTTATTAATGTCAGTCCACAGATGTGATCAAATTAACTTTTAGTTAAGATGGGCACCATAGACAGCTGCTTATAATTATAAGAAGAGAGCTAATTGTGTGACTATTTAGGGTGTGAGATGCTACACAAAGTTGGACTGTTTCAAATGCTGAATATTGGTTGGATGTAGTGTGAATGTAAACAAAGTGCGGATTTTGTTTTGAAGATGATATGGCTCTCCAGATGATCCACTGTCCACTATTCTGATCCATCATCCACAAAATCATATTTAAAAATATTTACACCATTACAGTAGCACTTTAGTTATTCAGTACTTAGCTTATTTCATGATAAATTTTGCTAGTAACTGAATCTTAATTTGCTCATCAAGTGACACTGTTGTGTTAACCAACTAATAACTTTTTGTTGTAAATAATAAATCCACAACTATCCCACTGGCATAGATAAGATACATATGTTGAACAGATGTAGCTATAACTGGGTTAACTTGAAGCTGCTTGCAGAGTTAATAAATATACAATGGAGAATGAAAACAGTCACTTTTCCACATAGTCCCCATGGAAGATGACACATTTGTTGGATCATTCATAGAGAAGAAGTTTTTTGGCTGCTCCTAAAGCCAGGTGAGCACCTCTTCCTTTACTTTATCATCAGAGGGGAATCTGCAACTGCACAGCGTCTCCTTCAGTGGACCGAAGATGACAAAGGCTTGGCCCCAGATCCGCATCGTCTCTACTGTCGCTGCTGCTGTATGAAGACGTGCATTGTTATGGTGCAGCAAGACTATTTTTGGACAAAATTTCACAGCAATTTGCACTGTTCACTGTTTGTCCATGCATTTGGAAACGTGCCAGAATAGTCCCCTTCATGTCCCAAAAGAACGCTAACATGATTTTCTTGGGGGACGACTGACTTTTAAATTTCTTCTTTGCCGGAGAAGATGAATGTCACCACTCCATGCTTTCTCCTTTGCCCTCCGGGTTGTCTTGTAATTTAAGAATTACAGTGTGCAAACTTAACAGGTCTGTTGTAACCAGATACTTAAGAAATTGTAATGCTTTGGAGGAGAATTATGCATTTTGAATGTAATGGAAATAGTTCATAGTTATGTACGTGGTGAGTTTTGGTGTTGTCTTTTCAAATTTGTTTGTTAATAATATTAACTAATATGCCAGTTTGGTGGGTGGTGTTATCTATTTAGCCAGCAGGAATGTTGGAGTAAAAACAACCCAAGTTAGTAAAGCACATAAGGGTTGATATAGCACCTTCCCAAGGTAAGCTGATCTTCAATTAATGCTTTGGGTATGTTTCTTTACCTAGCCCAAGGTGTTACCTAGTAACCCTGTGTCACTGTTGATGTTGTTGTAGTGGTGGTGGTGATTGCAGTGGTTGCATTGGTGGTTGCATTTGTGGTGGTGGTTGTGTTATATGCAGAACAGTAACAGAGCTCATAAATCTAACAAAAATTATAATTTCGTGTAACGGAGGTTACGTATTTATGCGCATCAAAGCAGCGGACATTGGTTAACTGAAATCAGTCAACCACATGGGATATACTGTACATCATTAACTTTATTTTCAAGGGAAATAACAGACTAGATATAAAATTAGCAAGATATGTTCATTAAAACAGAGTTAAATGCACAATGCCTTCACGAGATCAGAATACCTCTACCAACTAGCTGGGTTTTTACTAAATTCAGTCACTGTTGAAACAAATGGCCTAAGTGAAATATCTAGTATGTGTGAATCATCAGATTGGTTAAAAGAACAACCCCTATTTATTTATTTATTTATTTATTTTTAGTGTGGCTGGTGTTAGAAATTGTGTTTTTAATCTGACATCTTAGTTCACAGACCTCATGATGCCAATTACAACCAGTAAAGAAAACATGTCCTTCTGACATTTTGTCACACATTATTACATACTTATGTTTTTTTTTATTTTACATTTGGCAAGCTATTGCTTATTTTGCACAGTGCAGCAGATGCAATGAAATCCATAAACCACCAAGAAGGCTGATGATCACTAGCAGGTGCATATCCAATTATAACTTTACAGAAGATTTTTTTTTTTTGTCGTCACACTGGAGGCATCGAACTGCCAGAAGCATTTAATGGGAATAATCACAGGTGAGCTATGAGAACAGCACAGCATACTTTATATGAAGAGTTGAATGTAAGTAGTGGATGGTTAACACTTTATTGCAGAAATTTTACCGAAGGTTTTAAATGACCGATTTCAACTGACTTTTAACAATACCAAAAAAAAAAAAAATAATAAAATGAAAGATTTTTAAGGGGTGTACTTTGTACAAGCCAAAATGTCAGCTAACTATTATCTATTATTTTAATCACACCCATTTACAGCCTCATTCTTACAGCATGCCATCATTCTGCTCTTGTAAAACAATTAGCAGGAATAATTTAAGCACATAATTTGTCATAAGCATATTTTATCTTATAATAAGAACGTGTCCTAAGAACACAGTGAAAACGTAATTATGTTGTACAAATTATCCAGGGACACAAGGTCATTTCATTATTAGCTGCATTGTATATTACAGACATAAAGCATAATTTATTGCTACTTCTTAATTAATAGGGGGGGAAAAGGTAGTAACGACTCTCGGCATATTTTTATGAGGATGCATAACGCATACCTTATTGAAATTTAAAAGATAATTGGAAAACGCTAAATAGACCGTGCATTAGGTAGTGGAAAATTGCTAATACTTTGCCATACAGGATAATGCAAATACAGGTTTTCCAATTAAATTAGAATTATTGATCTAATTTTTTGGCCTCACAGGGGGAATGCAAATGTAAACAGATGATTGCATATTTATTTTATAATTTAAATGAATGAATTAATTAATTAAAAAAAAAAAAAATCATGTCCTTGCCATAGAGTGAAGAACAGTTGTATAGTGCTAATTTTATAGGGCTAAGTTTAGTGCTAGCAACTGAAGGCTTGTGGTTCATATCACCGCAATGTCGGAGACCCTCTGTCGTTTACCTAACACAAGCTATGGGTTCAAGCCCCAGGAGCACCAAGCTGCAGTCAATGTTGGGCCCTTGAGCAAGGCTATCGGGGTGCTGCATCATGGACGTAAAATGTGAAATGTGAAATAATTGAGATCCCATTTCCCCCCACATTCTGGTGTTTTGATATGAATATTAACTGAAGATCTTGACCTATATCTACACGAGCGTATGCACGGCACTGCTGCTTATATGTACAGACACACAAACACATAGCAGGGTCCTAAGCACCAGTCCACAACTCTTTCTTCCTGGTTCTGTGACTGGTGCCAAACCCCATCACTGTTCATTTATATGAGACGGGATAATTGATTCTGCCTGGAAGACAGAATTCCTTATTTAAAAAACAGAAAAGAAAAGAAAATGCACTTCTACAAAGACACTGATGAGCGCAAACAGATTTTTAGGAAGGCTTGCTGGTCTTAATGAGATTTTGAGTGAGCAGTTGTGTATGCATAATCAATACTGCATTCACAACCTTTCTAGCATTTCCTCTGAAGGGATTTTTTTATAAGGAGCATAGATAATCTGCTTAAATCCCCCTGACGGATGGCATCGAGTACGGAATGCAACAGAAGGGTTGTGTCGTTATAGGAAAATAATCAACTTTGGATAAGCAACCTGATGTTAAGCAGATGTACTGTTACGACCCAGAAGTCGATCATTTTGCTAATAACTGCAGATCCTGATGGGATTAATTCCTCTTGTGCCGTAGAAATCTGCCAACAATTATTCAATTCAATTTGATTTTATTTGTATAGCGCTTTTAACAACAGAGCATTGTCGCAAAGCAGCTTTACAATGCATTTATGTTTTACTTATTTATGAAGAAACTGCTATATTGTGTTTAGTCACATCTAGAGTTAATTTCTTTTATCCTTGTTAGTACAGGTTTCCTTATTGTTAGTACATGTAATCGGTTTGTTATTGATATCAGTTTATTACTATTAGGTTTTTGGGTTTTTTTTCTTAGGTTATGTGGAGTATCTGTCAAGTCCCGGTGGATAACCTGCTGTTATAGAAAATTAATCAACACCCTCTGACCAATCAGAATCAAGAATTCACATTTACTATGTAATTATATGATTATATTTAATTGTGGCTTTACAGACTGAGTGATATAAGTTTTAAAAAAAAAAAATGGCACAATGGCATATATTGTGGTTTACGGGACACTTTTTTTTTTTTTTTTTTTTTTTTAATAAAGCCAGGCATTTAAATGCATAAATACTCCAGAATTCCTACAAAGTGTGTTCACACCATAGCACCTGTCCACTGAAGAATAACCGCTACATCATGTTCAGCACTGTGTCCCTGAGCAGTTTTTCCTCTTATTGTTTGGTGACCCAGAAACCTTATGTACTCTTAAGACAGTGAGACAGAGACACATTCTGTCTCGTTGCATTGTGTTTTACAAAAACAACCATTCTATTTTGAGCTCAAGGATAAATGATACAGTGAAAGCCAGAAATAGAAATAAGGTAAAGATGAGGGAACCGTATTACATATACACGGTGTAGCTAATACATTACTGTATTTATGACCTGAGAAACCTAAAAAAAAAAAAACACACAAAATTACACACACCATAACCAGCCATGTGAAACACTAACTCCATATTAAAGCATATGCTTGATTATACTGTGGAAATGTTATAAAGATTCGCAATGTAGGATTCAGCTACTTTGGATTGCGAGTAACTCAGTCTGCGAGTGTTTTGCAAGACAAGCAAGAAATTGTAATAAATTTTGACTTGATGAACGAGCGAGGTCTTGCGATACGAGTAGTATGCGTACGCTTCGTCTGCTGAGCCTCACGTGATCACGACTTCTCTCTCTCTCTCACTGCAGGATTGTGGCTCACTCGTATAGTCAACATCCGCGCTAGCGTAGAAAAAGCCTGAGGAATCCCTCACTTCACATGAGA
>JAQMCW010000032.1:26209566-26219963 GCA_030068335.1 Chrysichthys cranchii | reverse complement strand
ATGGTGGCGCTTCTCATGTTTTGTGATTATTTCTTTCTTTATTTCAACTGTTATACGCTTAGGCTTCTTACTCTCAAGGAAAAAATGCGTTGAACATGTGCACAACACGAGTGCTTGACCAAAACGTAAGGTTCGTGGCGTGAAGCGTGGGTTGGCTGTCTGTATATCGGTTGAGGATTTGTTCGTCAGTCGGTACAAAATTTGTTCGGGAATTTAGTTCGTCATCCGACACGTTCACAAGCTGAGGGTCCATTGGACTATATAAATAGTCGTAGTACTTTTATAATTATTTAAAATCTAGATACACGACACCATAAGTTACCATTACGTTATTTTTTCATACACATTTTGGTATATGTTGCATTTTAGCTACTAAATTAAAAAACCTTTTGCTTGTGCAGTGACAACTGCCTCATAAGCAGGTGTCGGAAGGATGTAAAGGCAGCAAGAGCGTTTATTCAGAAAACATTTATAGTGAACAAATCCAAAATCCTAGGCAGTAATCAGAATCCATAAAACAGGCAAAGTTCAGGCAAGGTACAAGCAGGATCTCAGGAAGAAATAAAAAATAAAGAACCAGGAACAAACAGAGCAGGGAACAAATGGTTTAAACTAGCACCGAGCATATACTTCACAGAGTCATAGCAGAACCTCAAAGTCCTTAAATTCTGTGCAGGGGTCCAGTGAATTAGTAATCAGGGACAGGGAGTGATGATGATGAGTGTGTGTGTGTGTGTGTGTGTGTGTGTGTGTGTGTGTGATGTGTGAGAGAGTCAGTGGTGCAGGCAGGTGAATACGTGACACCATATTTTCTTGTGTTAATCTAATCCAGACAAAGCACTTAAGTTAATCTCAGAATTACTGTCTGTTCTTTTTTTTCCATTTCTGTTAAGAACATACCTGGACGATTCCGGACAATCAGCTAAAGGAAGGAATTGAGAACAAATTCCAGACCCTGTTCCTTAACCCTCGGTCATCAGTACTTGCATTTGAAAAACGCCCTACACGTGTTGTTTATATACACTCCTGACAGTCTCATAGCCTCAAAACTACATCGAAATTACTCGGAAAAATGACTGTTATTCGGGATTCTCTTTTTCTGATTTCCAAGCAAAGTGTACGACTGACCTCATGTTTTCCACCAGACCAAGTACCGAAGTTCTCCATCTCTTCCACTAGCTCATCACAGGCTCGCTCTGACAGCACAGGGAACCAGAACACATCTGGACATGGCTACACACACACACACATTACATAAAGATACATACTGAAGCTTGGCACAAGTCCAGTCAACTCAGTACACATGTAGGATGTTTTCCACTTCATCATATTGTTATATAGTGTTTTCTTGGAGTCATGCCTGTACCTGTTCCAGATGGTTCTCTGTGAAGATCTGGGTGTAGTTAGGATGGATATACTTCTCCCTCCAGTCCTAAAGGGGAAAAACAGGTTAGTGTTGTGTGTTTTGTCGAAGACCCTTAAAGAGGAACATAGCATAGCTGTCATACTGACTAAATACACAAGCTATCAGTCACCAAAAGGTCTCTGACCGCGCCTATTTTGTTCATCAGAAATGCAAAGACTAACAGAACTTCAGACTTCTTTTTTAGCTAAACAAGAAGAAGAGGGACATCTGGACACTTACCAGAGGGTTCTCAAATATTTGCCATAAATCATTGTGCAAGTGGGACGTGTTGTAGTTGGCTGTAGAAATGAGCCTTCCAAACTCATGACGGTTTGTAATATACATGAAAACTCCCTGTAGCATACAAACATATCACGTTACATTTCAGCTGAAAGCAAGACGGCCAAGCATGACACAAACGAGCACGCACGGCTGACTCCCTAATGTTGCTTCAAAAATCAGAACAAACTGAAAAGACAGCATTGATGGATACCAATGAGTCAGTGAGAAATTATGAATGTTTGTTGATTTTTTTTTTTTTTAATGGTAGAAGGGAGCAGCAAAGGGAGGGGTAAGGAAGGGAGGGAATGGACAACTTCAGCAATAGTGATTCGCTTCCACTAAGGGTGCTTTCACATTAGTCCCTTAAATTAAACACTCATGCATTTGAAAAAAAAAAAAAGTGAGGCTTTTTAGATCCGGGGGAACACCAGGATTATACACTCAGGGACATCAAAAACAAACAAACAAAAAGAAAAGAAAAAAATGAACGACAGAGCCAGTCCTTTTTCAACTGAACTCAAGCGAACCAACTTTGAATCGATTCAACGTGAGCTGCTAAGCTGACTTGGACAGAGCTGGAGCACTGCAAAAGTGTGCTGCATTTCTGAATACAGTCACCCCTCGCCATATCGCGGTTCACCTGTCGTGGCTTCACTGTATCGTGGTTTTTATATGCAGTATAAAAAATATAAAAAATGTTAATTCAAACATATTAAAAGCATATTACATCGAAATAAAATACAGTATGTATTTCATCAGCGGATGAATACACAATGAAAACGCCGTGTACGCCACTACCGCTTGAGCTAGTTTACCCACGTGAGCTTGTCCACGGCACGCGACCAACCAGAGCGCTGTGTTCTGTATCCTGGGTGCTGATTGGCTCAGTGACCGTTCCTCTCATCGTCATCACCTTCATCGTCATCAGTACTGCACAGCTAATTCATCATCTTGATCATTCAGGTTGTAGTATACGTCACTGCTGAGTACGCATGTAGAATTTTATATGTTGTAAAGATGACGTAGGTTTAAGAGTGTAGAAAGTGTTTATAAGAGTGTGGGAAAGGTTAATAAGAGAGTGGGAAGGGTTTATAAAGCCTTAAAATATATATAAGGTTGCTACTTCGTGGATTTCACCTATTGCAGTGGGGCGCCGGAACGTAACCCCCGCGATAGGTGAGCGATGACTGTATTTGGAATGACGAGCAAAAAGATCAAACGTATGCTTGATAACGCATAAAATGTTTTTGAATTACTCATGTATACTGAGCTCCAGCTCTGTCTCCCTGTTCTTGGGTGATTTTTGTGATTTCTTTTCCTTTGGGAGGAATCACCTGGCAAAGATTTGGAAAGTTTTTTCCATTGCCACATTTCTGACCAATTCTGAGTGTTTTACTCCTTTTTCAGCCAAACGCAATCCCGGGAAAGGCTTTTTCTTTGTTTTCTTATTTAAAAATTACAATCCAAATAAAAGCTAAACCAAACGTATCGACTCTAATTTGGACTCTAAATGCAAATGGAACAATAAATATGAAAGCACCCCAAGATGAAGGGGATGAGGGGTCTAACACTTAGGGATGTGAGTCTCCAAGACACTCTCAGTCTACGCATTATCTGCTCCATTACGAAATGAGTCACTTAAACAATGCAATATAATAATAATACCATCATTAACATCGGATTACTGTTTGAGCAGGTGTTGATGCCTAGTCTGAGATAAGTCAAGGATGTGTTTGGGGTTATAGGCTATATGTTATTGAGGATCTAAGGGATTTGGAGGGGGGGGATATAGCAGGGAATTCCTGGAAGCAGATGATCATTCCTGCTTCCTGTACTCTCCTCACGCTAAAGATGGGGAAAATTTGACAGGACTATCACTAACAGTCATCCAAGACTAGAACCCAGGTGCTTTCTCTCCAGCTCGATTAAACCCAACAGATGTAACATGTCATCTTTCAGATAGTAGCATCACTTTCACGAAGGACTTGGCAGAGATTGTTGACTGTTTTCCAAACGTGACCGCAGGGCTTCGGCTACTAGAGCATACAGTATAATCTTATAGAACTAGAACACACTGTAATCTAATCTAATCTTATATAAATTAATGCTATGCAATTGGGGATCAGAAATTATTCTTTAAGGCTTTTGTCTGGGCATGCAATTTTATATCTAACATCTTTAGCAGATGTCGTGTTGATGTAGTGAGATCACACAAAAAAAATACACATGTAGGTCATGTAATATGTTCTGTAGTCTGGGAAAAGTTGTCACTTTGTCTAAATTCTGGCAAACAGCCCAAAAAAATCTTAGCAAGTGGAAATGTCTTACATATCGAATGTGTCCCAGGACACCTTATTAAGAGTTTACCATAAACTGAATGTAAGATTATTAAATCTTATTACATCTTGGGGATAGGGATTATACAGTATATACACACACACACAAATTATATATATATATATATATATATAGATATATATATAGATATATATAGATCTATACACACACACACATATACACATACATATATATATATATATATATATATATATATACACATATATACATATACACACTCACACACATGGATTTTCTTGATTATTCTTGAATAATAAGCCTTTAATTGGACATTATGTATTGTAAAGCTGCTTTGCGACAATATCTGTTAAAAGTGCTATACAAATAAAATTCAATTGAATTGAATCAAATTTACAGTATTTCTAAACCATTTTTTTCCTTAATTGATTTTTAAAACAGATGGATAATTTTGGATAATTTTGTTAATTTGTATTTATTCTAGGAAAAAAAAAAGCTTACAATAGAATAAGAAAATTAAAGCCTGATTTTAGTAAGCTCTCTGGAGATAGATTTTATAATCAAATATTTTCTGAAAGATATTGAAACATTTATTAACACATCTAAATTTGCCTAGCATTTTACCGGTCATGTCAGGTAAAAGACACAGCTTAACAAACATGACTAAAAAAAACAGTCTGAATAAAGATAATTATTTATGAGCTTGCTCCCTAACCTTGCTTAAAATCTTTGATAATACGAGTGGTCATTACTTATTTTATATTGTATTTAATACTTGCTAAATAGACGTACAGGGTGTCCCAAAAGTCTGGATCTGTAGCCAATTACTTATTTAAATACAGATGAACATGCCCTGCACATAGTCTACTAACCTCAAGACGACAACAGAATTACCAGGAAAAACTGGACTTATGCTGAAAACGATCTTCTATGGATAGATTTTGAAGGTGTCTTGGATCTGAAATTAAATGGAAGATTTTAATGCAGGTAGTCCTCAGCTTACGATGGAGATGGGTTCTGATATACCCATCGTAAATAGAAAATATCGTATGTCGAACCACTGCTTAGCCTAGCTTAGCCTAGCCTGCCTAGGAGTCTTTTCCTGTAGGAGACGTGCTGGGGGGGGGGTTTAGAAGACATGCTTTTGAATAAAAATTAGCTCTTGAAGCACACAACAAAACATCCAGTAATGCACTGTACAGTACACTGATACACAAGTTAACTCCGTGAGTTGCAGGAGACAATGAGGCATCACGCAATGCGAATAACGCGCACATTCGAGTGTTGTCCGTGTACATCTGGGCAACGTCCGAACGTATCGTACGTCATACGCTGTTACACTGCCCGTGAATCTTAAATATCTTCTAAATATTTTACAATTGTTAGCATATCGCAATAGTCATCATAACTTCAAAAAATCATAAGTCAGGCCATTGTAACTAGGGGAGCACCTGTACAAGGAAAATGCCCATGGATACAGACTTTTGGGACACCCATATATATGCATACACACACACACACTATACATGTGAAAAGTTTTCCCAGGCCAGCACACATGTATTATAATGATAAGGCAATAATGGGATATTTTACTCTCTGCATTCAATATACAGAAGTTAGAACAGTTTCGAAGAGTTCTGGATGCTTCAGTTTCTAAAGAACATTTTATTTGTGTTGATGTAGATATAATGCAGAGTAATCAAAAAGGATAGTAAAACCTTTGGGGCTCTGAGCATATGGAATGATTCCGGAGAAGGAGAGTCTTTTTCTCTGTGTATTGTCTAGAATGAAGGAAAAGCACCATGTAAAATCTGTAACGTCCATACTGAACACAACAGAGTTACACAGAAAGCACATGATGGAGACGTCGCCGGCTCAAGCACCCTTTTAGCATTGAGGAGGTTCCTGCACACGGTAAAGCCACGCTGATTATAAACCACAGCACCAGCATTTCTCTCGCATGCTGGGAGAATTCGATTCAAATCGATAAAGCCTCACACTCTGGCAAGCTGAAAGTGATAGGCTTCATGTTCATGCTGATTGAGGGAAATCGGAGCATGCTTCCAAAACCAGTTCTGGAGGATGTTGAGCTTTCTGCTGTTCTAGCTACCAACACACACAAAGCAGTCATATATCAACACAGATAAGTTCATTTCATTGTAAGGTCAAGGGTTCTTGATTACTTGAGTTACGTAGTTCTGGTTGACTTTGTTTCACTCTGTTACTGGGTGATCATTAAGGGGTTCTCTGAGAAGGACAAACCAGACAGCCCTTAATGATCCCAATACGTTTTGAAATTATATGTTAACTGGTTAACATGTAACTCTAGTACCGTGAACCGTCCAAGGAATCCCCAAGGAACTTGTTGTTCCTCAGAGGGTTTCTGGATGGTAAATGGGTCTCCTTACAACTTTTTACAGGACTGCTGTAGGGTTATACATGACACCTTTAAGTACTACACAAAAAATTCTTTAGGGTACTAAATTGAATCTTTTTAGTCTTTTCTCTAAAATGTATTGTAGCGGCGATAAAGCTCTCCAAATAAATCCATGGGAGCCCTAAGCAAGTGTATGCTTTGTACTGGCACGTCAAATTTCTGTGTACTCTGCAGATTTGGCGAAATAATTCTTCTTTCTGTCTTCTATTTTAAGAGTTTAAAAAAACAAAAAAAAACAAAAAAAACCCAACTTGATCCTTCAGAACTGAAATTGTTACTGGGTTAATGCATTAGGAAGGAGAAGCAAGGGGGGCTAAGAATGCCAGCCAGACATTCCGATTCTCAGGGGTTAAAGGTCACAGGTAAAGCATGGAGAAGGAGCAGATGATGGGGCACAAACAGAAAGAAGGAGACCTTAAATACGCCACAGAAGGTAATGTAAACACACAAAGGTCATGCCTTGGAAACAAACAGCACATTGATACACTTAGCTTACTTGCCAGTTATGTCTTTGCCACAGGACTGCAGCAGAAGGTTGAACGCATTAAGAAACATCACATTTATAAACTAACACTGTCTGAATTGCGGAGCCTCATTTATCAAGCAATGAAAGCAATTAATCATAAATTAAAGGGGCCGGTTCATCCTTCCCAGAATCCAGTGCATTGTTTTTGTTTTGAAAGAACATGACCGCTACCTGCCGGCTCTCTACACCAAATCCTTGGCAAATTCACAGCTAGTGATCCTTTCAAAATCCATCTTGACCATTTCTTTATTCACGTTATTGAACAAAATACGTTTTATCTTTTCTGTCCTTCACAGCTGCCTGCCAACTAGGGATGGTTCAGGTCCATGACTTACAAAATAACCATACGGAAATGAATGCATCGGTCAAAAGAATCTAAAATATACACACTTTGACATGATATCTTCAATTTCAAGCTGCATTTTCAGATCTATGGCCTAGGATGTCACCAGATTGTTGCAGATTGTTTTTAGAATATCGACAGGATCATAAAAGGTGACTCTCTTCTTGTCACAGAGGATTTTGGGAAGGGTCAGCCGGCCCCTATAACATTCCTGAGTGTGTGATTTTATATATATACAGTTGATCCTCGCATTGACGGACTAATCGGGGGCAGAGGTTGGCCGTTGACTTGAATAGTCCGATGATGTGAAGTGTTATAGTGGGGGGGATCATAATAATGGAAATCCAAGGAAAAACACCACTAAGGTCCATAAAAGTGCTCCCCAAGTACTGTACACATGACAAGCAGCATAACGACCAACATAAATAGGTAAGAACATTGAGGTGAAAAACACCAAATAATCGCCGAAAAAACAGTACAGCTTCACAACGACCACAGCTCAACCGACGCTTGTGAGCAACTAGTAGCACGCACGCCACCTAGCGGACAATAGCTGAACTACTGGGCTCAGTTCGCAACACCTGGGGTTTTTAAACTTTCGTACCGGACATTCTGGCCAGTGGGTTATGTATTTGGACCAGCGGATTTTGTCTGTGGCATCCGATATCCGTTAACGCGGTGTCCGTAGATGAGAGGATCGACTGTATATACAACACAAACTACACCATCAAGTATGAATCACTTATGCATTTCAATTATACACAAACTGAATGGAAATTTTGTAGAACTCAATCGAGTCATATTAATGCCTTGGAAGAAAGCGATCAAAAAAATAAGGCTAGGCATTCAAATCGGACCAAAGTATTGGTGTCTTGTGTGTCGATTGTAGCTGACACTACTGAAAACTTGAGCAGACGCCATGTTTAGGATGTGCACTTTCACCATTTAGTTGTATTTTGTTGTTTTTAGCTCTCTGAAAAATTTACCATTTGTGAAAGTTTATGTCATAACTAAATGTAAACCAGCTCTGACACTAATGCTAGTCAACCATCAATAACCATGTGTGTTAACGTGTGTACATGGGTATGAAGAAAATCAGCATTTGTTGAACTTTTAAATTTGTCAAAAAAAAAAAAATGTTCCGTTCGAAAACATTTCAATACAACTTTAGTAAAAGTTTGATAAATGAGGCCCAGAGACAGTGCCAAAATCATCATTTTTTTCCCCCCTGATTATATACTATACTAATACTAAACCATTTTGATCCATGCTTTTCTCATCATATTTTTTTTTTTTAAATACTCATAGCTAAGTCTAATCCACATAATGCAAGCTCTTGTGTTGTTCTCACCAACTCCCTGGCGTTCCTACACAACGCCATGTCAGGATCAAGCTTCTCCAGAACGAAAACGTTCCTCTCCTTCAGTTCATTCCTTAATGTCTCGCCTTTGATGAGGTAAACATGGGCCATGTATGGAATGTTCCACACGCCACTGTTACAAACACAGAGGTGGAGAGTTCAATACCACTATAAATCATATTGTTTGATTGGAGGCCGGCTTTTCATTTTAAACTCCTCAACTTGTTATTTGTGTCCTATGGACAGAGTCCATGGTTCTGTGTTGGTAGCAAAAAAGCAAGTTATCCATTTCACCCATTTGGTCTGCGGCGAGATTACACGACAATCAACAATTATCGTCTTCCCAACCCGCTCTTATAAAACTATCCTTGAGCTGCTTGCCAAATTCACTCAGGCACTGGGATTTGAATTGCGTCTAGCAGGAAATATGTCACTGCTTGTGTATGTTCTAACCAGAGAACGTTAGCAAGACCACAGTAATCTGGGATAAATTCTGTAATATCGGTTCGGTTATGTCTTTCCAAGAAGTCTTGGGGTTCACTTACACTCGCTTCCCCTGCACGATATCGATGTAGTCCTCAGATCGGGCATAATAGCCATCCAAGCTCAGTGCTCCCCAGAAGTTGGACCACAGTTTGCCGTGAACGGTGACAAGAGGGCCAATTATTTTTCTGAAAGAAGAGAGGCAGCCAAAGGGCACGTGTCAGTCTGGATTAAAAAAAAAAAAATCTCTGCCATTAAAAAAAATAATAAAATAAAAAAATTCATTGCCATTTAAAAGAAAGCCAGGTAATGATCTAACCTTAAAACCATCTGAAACATGGTTCATGCTTATGGACAATTTATAGTAGCCAGCTGAAGCAATCTGAATGTCTTTTGTGATGGAAAAAACCCATAAGAACACAACTTCACAGCAATACACAGAGCAAAGACTCTTTAGGATTCAATGTGCACAAAGAAAACGAGCTGTCTACTCTCACACACAGCAGGTGTGTGGGGCAGACAGAGCTACTCCCTCTTCCTGGCTGAATCTTTTTGTATGTTTACTACAGGCATGAACATCCTCCGATTGCTTCTTAAGTTCAGTCTTGTCTACTACCAGAAAAGGAAATACAGCTACAATACAAGATGGCCAAACTTACGATTTTTCGAAGTTACGATGATGATTGAGATGCGCTAAAAATTGCAAAATATTTAGAAAACGTTTAAAATTCACAGGCAGGCATCACTGGCAGGCCAGCGTAACAGCGTATGACGTACGCGGATGTTCGGACGACGCCCGCGATGCCTCACTTTCGCCCACAATTCACGCCGTTACCTTGTGTATCGGTGTACAGTACAGTGCATTATTGCGGGTTTAAAGACATGAGTGTTTGGGTTTATGCCATTAGCGTCGTACTTACGGACTACATGGGAGAACTAGTTTGGTTGCACGCGGCAGAAGAATACGCAGTAACATGGCATATGAGTGAGGAAGTTGACTGTAAAAAAAAGCGCAAGTATTCTGTTTGTTGCTTTGTATGGCGACTTTTTGGTTCTTATTATGGCTCCTAAATGAAAGTCAGAGACTTCAGATGCCATCATGATGGAAGTGAAATTAGCCATTGTAAAGAGATCAGAGAAGGGAGAAAACAGCAACGGATATACAGTTGTGGTCAAAAGTTTACATACACTTGTAAAGAACATAATATCATGGCTCTCTTGAGCTTCCCGTTATTTCTACAACTC
>JAQMCW010000032.1:26186133-26199370 GCA_030068335.1 Chrysichthys cranchii | reverse complement strand
ACCCATGTTTGGTATCGTTGTGAAGCGTAGTTCCTCTACTTCCTGATAATACACATGGAATTCCCAATGACACTTTTCTGAACCAATGGGAAGCGAGTTCCCAAACCCGATTAGACGTAAACGAAAGTGGCTAGTTACTAGGCGGTCATTTTATGTTCGATTTCAACAAACCATGCCTCATTTTGAAGGTCTTTAGACGGACAATGTGGAAGTAACGATAACTCGCTTTTGAAAATTTCCTCATTCCGACTCATTTTGCCAGCCCGGGTCACATTTATCTATTGTTTGGAATTTACATAAAATGTGCTATATCATATGTTTCATTATCTGAGTATGGAGTTATTCTTTATCTATGTTAGAATATGAAATTAGGTCATATTTATTATTATTTATTTATTTATTTAAAAAATATTGTTGTGTTTTTTTTTTTAATTAAACATGAATTCCACCATTATATCTGTTAGGGGCTCAATGAAGATTGCTGGCAAGCTTTCATAAAAACCTGGAAAAAAATAAATAGTGTGACTCCGATTTGTATCTGTATTTCTGTTTAGATCAAATTTGTTCAAATGTAGAGATTTTTTTTTCCCATCTCCAGGTAGAATGTAAAATTAATTGCTTGACATTACTCAATACTTTTAACAAAAGTTTCCAACTTTGTTTTGGGAGCTCCACAGTGTTTAAAAAAAACAAACAAAAAAAAACAGGCATCTAAAGTGTGTGGTGAAAAAAAAAAAAAACCCTCCCAAGTGTGAAAACAGCCTAAGCAAACTGCTTACTTTGGTGTTTATGTTGCCATGGATAACCACAGGAAGGCTGTCATAGACAGTGTTTCTGATCCGAACTCTTTCAGTTCCGAACTTCATCAAAACTTCATCTGCAAGGAAATGAGACTGTTTATACTTGGAAGTAATCTCAGTTGCTTTAAACGATACTCTGACAGCAAAATAACCACAAGCACCACATTGTTGTAATAAAAACAATAGGAAGTGATAGAAATAACTCAAATATGCCAAAGACGCTACCGAGTGTATCGGTATATCACTACATGTATATCAAGGCACGATTCCAAGCCATCTGATGGAGTCCTTTTGTTTTTACTCACCCACTGCTCCATTTAGATTCTGAAATATCTGACACTTGTGGTCCAGAGTCATGTTAAGACTTTCCTAAAAAGAAAAAACAAAACAAAAACACACATAGGATATGAATGCAGACCATGAACGGAGTGACCATGAGATTTTTTCCTCCAAACTGGGTATTTTTGTCCATTTGTTTCTTTTCAGTGGGTGTGACATGTCATGTATGTTATAGTGTGGTTAGATTACGAGCTGAATTACAGTCTCAGCTCCTACACTAGCTCTGGACTTCACACACACTCACTAACCCTCTGCAGTGGATCCACATAGATCTTCGTGTAAAAGAGCTGGTCATCGTCGTTGTCGTGCAGCTGCCACTGCTTCACGATCTTATTGATGTATGGGGCATAGCCGATAAAGCCTGCAAGACAACGTCACGCAGAGTTTATGGTGCTCCATAAAGAAACATGCGAGAGCACCGAAGTCTTAACGGTTCCTATATATCAATTACAGGTGCTCCCAGAGTTACGATGGCCCAACTTACGAATTTTCGAAGGTACGATGACAATTGTGATGCACTAAAAATTTGAAAATATTTAAAATTCGCAGGCAGGCATTGCATGCAGGCCATCGTAACAGCGTGTGACGTACATGGACGTTCAGACGACGCCCAGAAGAACGCGGACAATGCCCTGATCACTCACCTTGCGCGATGCCTCACTCTCCCCCGCAAATCAAGCCGTTAACTTGTGTATTGATGTACTATACAGTGCATTACCATGGGTGTTTTTGTGATTATTAAATGAACAGCTTCAGTGGTGGCTGTCTGTAGCCGGAGCTCAGTATTTGTGTAGCGTGGTGTCGCGGCTGGGCGGAGCTCAGAGACACAGTGCTCCTGCCTCCACCAGGTACGGCCCTCTCTGACAAACTCTCTCATTTGACAGAAATGTGATTTAAATGAAGTCTTCTGTGAGTGTGTGTGTGGTCTTCTACAGGACAAGACTCCTGGGTAGGCTTGGCTAAGCTGGGCTAAGCTAAGCAAAGTGGTTCAACACAGTGGTTTGACATGCAATATTTTCGACTTATGATGGGTGTGGTGGAATGCATCTCCATCGTAACTTGAGAGCTACCTGTATTTTGGTCATGAAAATGCCTTGCAAATCTTGCACTGAGCCTGAAGAAACCTGTGCAGGTTGCTGTGACACACCGTAAAAATCCAGTAAAGCCTTGGATTTCTGTGTGAAAGCCCAACAATCTGCTCAGCACCTCAGCTATTCAGCCTCAGTCATGACCTGCATGCTGTTTTCCTCAGGAACACAGGCTGCAGAGGAAAATTGCAGGGTTTGACTATGTTGTGGGTCCTTGTGCCTTTTAGGGCCCATCATTAAGATGTCCTCAGTGCCTCTACACACAGCATATCATGGAATGAAGGAATGAAAAATGGAATGAGGGAGAGAAAGAAAAAAAACTGAGAGTGCGCTAACCCAAAGACCCTCATTTAGATTATCCATGGGAAGCAAAATGTCCCTTTAAGTGGCTTTTTAACTCTATTTATGAAACAGACTTTTAGAAGGTAGCCACTGCAAGCAGTAATTGTGACAGAAAAGCCCTCCAAGCCTTATAAATTATTCTTCTGACAATATTTAATTTTCGTTCTGGGGTTGTGAAAATAAACCTACAGAAACCCACTCTATATTCAGAGGAAGCCTTAAATTAAAATAACGGAAAAACAGGGAGTCCTCAGGTTACAACAGTCTCGACAAACGACGTTTCGAGTTTATGACGCTCACCCCCATAAAAACTTTAATTTTTGTTGTTAGCGGCGTACCTACGGATTACACAGACGAACTAGTTTGGTTGCGCGTGGAGGAAGAATACACAGTAACGCGGCGAAGTTGACTGTAAAAAAAAAAAGCGCAAATGTTCCATTTGTGTTGCTTTGTTTGGCGACTTTTCGGCCCTCATCATGGCTCCTAAACGAAAGACAGAGTCTTCAGATGGTAGTGCTACGACGAAGAGGAAAGCCATCATGATGGAAGTGAAATTTGACGTTGTAAAGAGATCAGAAAAGGGAGAAACAGCTGTGCATGTGTGTCTGTCTGTCTTAGTTGTGTTCTATGTTCTAGATTATGATTTTTCAACTGTGTTAGGATCGGGAAGTGACTCAGGCTAGGGTGTGTTTCGACTTGCACCAAAATTCGGGTTCCATCACTGCTGTAGGAACGGAACGGTGTCGTAACCTGACGACCCCCTGTAATTACCAAGTAGTTTTTGGACTTAAGACACATCTAGGATGGAAATATTTAATTTTACTGAAATAAATGAATAATAATTAAAAAAAAAAAAAAAAACAATTTTGGACATTTTCTGTCTGTATACGTGTAGTTCTGGAAACTGCCGACTTTTCTGAACTGAAATGTGTGTTTCTATATAATTCTAAGTAAAATTCGAGCATTGTAAAAGACTGATTACACCAAATACAGAAAAACTGCTTTTAAAAATTTCATCCGAACTATGGTATAGGGACGTTTTGACGCACGGTATCTGATCACAAACTGACTTGAATAGACTTACTGTATATCCATTACTCTGACACATACCTAACACCGTGATTTAAAAGATCATCTTTCAGCTGATTCACTGATTTTACCTCCATGTTTGTTAAAACGGCTCCTTACACAACGGGAACTTTTTTTTTTTTCTGGTCGTGTGCCAGAATTCAGGCATGAATCTGACTTGATTTCCCACATAGCCACACACACACTCTAAAGATGTAAAGGGCTCTATATGACCATAACACATGTGTAGGCTGTATTGCAAACAATGCCGAAATTAAAATAACATCACAACCAATCTCATGACAAAAAAATGAGCAGTTAAAAAAAAAAAACCAAAAAAAACCCAGAAAATAGTATTCAAGAATGACAAACAAAAAAAAATTCGCTGTTTGACTGTGACTAAATCATTCACACGTTTAAAGCAATTGCTTAATTAAAACGCTGGTTCGGGTGTGGTAAGAACAGATTTATTTTACTACTGAGTAATTAGAAATTTTATTTAGAGCAATGTGAATCTAGAGTTATAGTTTCAGAAGTTAATTTTAACCGTTACCAAGCACAGACATGAAGAAACTATAAAGCAAGTGTCACATCCACTCCTGCCCAGTACACTCAGACGTCCAGGGCCCTGGAGTCCATGCACACTCACAACATGGTGGACAACCCCAAGCTCCAGCAAAACCTCTTCCCATGAGCACCTGCACCTAGAGAACATGGCTGACCTTCTCCCACGCTGGAGACACCTAACTACCGAGTACTGGTTGTTCTCCTGTATGTCGTTTGCTCATCGCCTGACCCCGGTTCTGCCTAGATTACAATTCTGCCCAACGTTTCTATGCTGTTGCTGGATTACCTTATGAAAGAATCTGATCTGTTCATGCATTCTACCTCACCTGATGTTCCTGAAAGCAAGCTGATCTCACAACATGCAAGGTTTTGCTCTGGGCGTTCCTCCCTCCCTCCCTCACTCACATACACACAGCTCTTTTCTGCTTTCAAGGAACGAGGTGTCTAATTCATTAAAATGTCAAATTGTATTTTAACAAGCCTTTCACTGAAAATCATTAGAAATCATTCAATTTCACCTGATGAAGTTCTCTGCCTATTCTGAGAACATTTATTTATTTATTTATTTTTTATGTATAACCTTTGTAGACATACCGACAATGTTATTGCAATACTTTGACACTTTTTCCATGTTAGTTTTTGAGTAACTGGAGGACATTGTGTGAGCAATGCTCTAATAACATTGTAAAGCAAACTACTGCAGGGTTTTTTTGGGGTTTTTTTTGGAAGTATGTTATTTTTGGAACCTTACACTCTATCTTTCTTACAGCCTGTGAGCTGGAACCAAATTCTCACATCTGCTAACTTAATGGAAACCTCCACCCTGAATTACCTTCAACATGTTTATATTGAAATGTTTGTGGGTAGCATGGTGGTCAACATGTAAAATGTTTGTGCTGCTATCTGTGCAGAATTTCACATGTTCTAACTAAAAGAGGAGGACACACTGAGAGCACAGACCTCCATCCAAAGACAAGAGATGGCTCTCTCTAGAATAATCATATCTGCAATATCAACCACTTTATATGTCTGGCATTGTTGAGTGAAAGTGAAACTAATTTCATGGATCCGCTCCCGAATTTTATGGAGCCTTCAGTCCATGTTAGACCCTGCCACCAAGTTTCATGGAAATTGGTTTGGTAGGTTTTGCACAACCCTGCTTACACTTAAACAAACCACACCTGAAACATAACCTCCTTGATGGAGGTAAAAACATGCTGGAAGGTGGATTATTTGCCTTCTGCGCTTAATCCTGGTCAGGGTCGCGGGGGGAAGCTGGCGCCAATCCCAGCTGACATTGGGCGAGAGGCGGGATACGCCTTGGGCAGGTCACCAATCCACCACAGGGCAACACTCAGAGACAGACAACCATTCACACCTACGGTCAATTTAGAGTCTCCAATTAGCCTAATCCCCTCTGTGCATGTCTTTGGACTGTGGGAGGAAACCGGAGTACCTGGAGGAAACCCACACGAACACAAGAATATGCAAACTCCACACAGAAAGGCACCTGTGCCGAACCCGGGGCTCGAACCCAGGACCTTCTCACTGTGCGGCGACAGTGCTAACCACTCAGCCAGGTAGGTGGATTAGTTACTTTAAATTTATGCTAGATAAGAAAGAACCCAGGGTGCATTTCCACCTTGTGCTCAGTATTCTGTGGATTGGCTTCAGATCCACTAGAACCCTGATGGAGATAAAGTGCTAACTGAATATGACTGAAATATCTGCTATGTCTTAAGTCTTGAGATTCTGATGCTAATTTGTTGGTTGGTGCAGTATTTTTTGTTATTCCACTTTGCCATGCTAGTGTTAGAGTGGGACAATGTTAATGTAGTTACAATGGAGTATAACATAAGGATTTTTCAAAAACTCTAATGGATAAAGGTCAACTTTTAAGGTTCGTGCCTAAAAAAGGGGGCTTTTCCCATTCACTCTTCCAGCCATCATATTAAAAATCCATAGTAGAAATAATGGACATGTTGCAAATGCTGGAATTGAAGGCCCAGAATTCAGTGCAGATATACAATGCAGCTGCACCGAGTTACAGCAGAGACTCAACTCAGTCTAGGACATGATGATGGTATTGGCATAACAGTTGAAGCTTTGTAAGTTGATCTGTTTGAGCAGACTGGACAGATGAAGTGAGAGAGGCCTGGACAGATTGAAGGACTAAAGCTCTGCTGCACTTTAGGTAGAACATTTCCACAGAATTTCCACCAGTGTCACTTTCGGGCAGGTTGCTGCACAGTACTGTGAGTAATATACATATACTGTAACCATTAATGAAAGAAAATAGGCGAATACAGGTAGTCCTCAAGTTACGATGGACATGTTCTGCCACACCCTTTGTAAGTTGAAAATATCGTAAGTCGAACAACTGTGTTGAACTGCTTAGCCTAGCTTAGGTATCTCAGCCTAGCTTATGTAACCAGGCTGAAATTCCGTGTTTATAATTTATTGTTTTTCCTGTTTGTTTGAAACTTCAACATCTCAAATGTTCTTTTATTTGATTAATTACAATATTTGTGTTCAGACCACAGTCCCATTTAAGAAAAAACTGCAATTTGGAAGTGTCTGTATTTTGGGTACCATCACGTTTATCCCGTCCTAAATGGGGAAGAGGTGAGTGTTTAATGCTGCTTGTGATGAGTGATTGTGTAGTCCTGTGTTGTATTCGTTTGAAAGAAAATGTAGTTATGTTTTCAGTTGAAGTTCAGCAGTTTTAATATTTATTTTGTAGAGCTTCGTATCATGCTCCACGGTGCCACAAGGTCTTTATGTGCTCTGTTTTTTTGCTAACAGGGAGACCAATATTTAATGCTGTGGAGCGAGTTAACATTTAAGCGAGATTTCATTTAAATCACATTTCTGTCAAAAGAGAGAGTTTGCCAGAGAGGTCCGCACCTGGTGGAGGCAGCCACACTGTGGCTCTGATCTCCGTCCAGCCGCAACACCCTGCTACGCAAATACTGAGCTCCGGCTTCAGACAGCCACCGCTGAAGCTGTTCCATTAATAAATCCCAAAAAAATCTGAGGTAAAGCACTGTTCGGTACACCGATACACAAGTTAACTCTGAGTTGTGGGAGAGAGTGAGGCATCACGTGAGGAGAGCATCATACGCGCACTTCCAGGTGTCAGCCGTGTACTTCCGGGTGTCATCTGAACATCCGTGTATGTCATACACTCTTATGCTGGCCTGCCAGCGATGCCTGCCCGCGAATTTTAAATATTTTCGAAATATTTTAACATTTTTAGCAGATCACAGTCATCATCGTAACTTCGAAAAATCGTAAGTCGGGCCATCGTAACTCGGGGAGCATCTGCGTATAAAAAGAAAATCAAAGAAGTTTAAGCCAAGAAAGTCAACTCAGAATTTCACTGATGACTTATTGATTATAAATATTAATCTGCAAGTCTTTTGAAAGGTTTTGCAGCTTCACTGCAAACTCCAAGTTAATGGAAAATGAGTAACAGAAACTTCATGGTTCATTGATCAAAAAGCATTAAGGTTACTTCTTTATATAACCCAAAAGACTACTTTCCACAGCATTCACTATGGCAGTGTGTAAGAACATGAACAGCCCCAGGTTTCACATGGTTGACCAACTCAAATCACGAAGCCCAAACCAGACCCCCCCCATGTTAATTTTCCATTTAGCCAGACTGCTCTGATCAGGAGATGAGGGTGTATATAATTACTGAACTAAATGTCCAAAGTGGCAATACTGCAGTTTAAAATAGGTGCACGGGTTAAATACTGTGATTACCGAGACTCTATGACCACTGACTGATGAGTGTCTAGAGACCATGATGAGCTCCTGGTTTAGATTTAGCTTGGGAGGAGATGAGGAAGGAAAAGATGGAGATAAAGGATTAAAGAAAAACCACAGAGAAGGAATAGGGTGTGGTACAACCAAGTGTTCTCTCATACATACACACTTCCCTCCCTCTTTCTCCCTTTCACTTGCTCTCTTCAACTGTCTTTTTTTGACTCTCCCCCCAACACATTCACTCTCTGATGAATACCCTATTCACGGAGCACTCCGACATGAATAGAGCAGTATGCCCGGTGTCCTTCAGGAAATACCACAGTGTGACTATGCTGGTTCTGAAAGAAAACACTATTCTTATCAGGAGAGGTTTATTAAAACTGCAGTACTTTTTGTGGCTCAATATAGTAATTATATTTACTATATATATATATATATATATATATATATATATATATATTTTTTTTTTTTTATTTTTTTTTTTTAATTTTTAGTACTTTAGAGTTTCAAGAACAAATTAAGACAAAAAACCTCAAGCCTAACCTGGGACTTAAGACGTTCAAATGGGGACATTGCGGTTCGTGTCATTGCCTTGGTCATCACAGCCATGAATTTGGGGGCAAAGCTTCTGACTGAACCCGGAAGGGAGGTGGCGTGTGTTTGTTTAAATATTAAAAAATCTTTCTCCAGAGTCGATGATTGCATCTTTAATAAAAAGACGGATATAACCTTATAAAATCGAACAGTTTTTGATGTTACAGAATAAAAAAAGTTCCATTAGCATTTGGCTTAATTTTAACAAGTGTTAATTTACATTTGAATCATCTCCAAATGTTAACCTTAAACTGTAGTCTGTCCTACATTACATTGTCATTTGGCAGACGCTCTTATCCAGAGTGACTTACATTTATTTTATTTATACAACTGAGCAATTTCAGGTTAAGGGCCTTGCTCAAGGACCCAGCAGTGGCAGCTTGGTGGTGCTTGGATTTGAACTCCCAACCTTCCGATCAGTAGCCCAACATCTTAACCCCCTGAGCTACCACTGCCCAGTCCTGAACTGTAAATACAGTTTGTAGACATAGGGGTTTTGCTAGATGTCAACAATGTCAAAACTTGGATGCCTCATATGTCAAAACAGCTCTTCATCCATACAGACCTTTATAATACCAAGGTTACAACTTAAAACATTTCTGTAATGCACGCCATAATGATGTGTTCGCAACAGTGGTTTCATCTAATAGCTCTCTACTTCTGCACCCGAGCTCCCGCCCCAATAACAAGCTCTACGTTTGAGGTCTGCCCCACCCGACGGAACCATGAAACCTTACTGGATTTCAGCTTTGATATACTTTGACACCCATATTCAATATCCTATATAAAAACACTCTCGCCAAAAACCTGACCTGAACCTGAACTTGAACCTTCATTCAGTCCTTTCTGACAAACCAGTAAAAAGTGCTGAGATGACAGTGCTGGACATGAGTCATACACACTAACACTTTTGAGCTGTTAACATCTGTTAAAAACATCACGATGAGTAATAAGTGTGCTCACCCCATAAGCACTTAAGCACCGACTCGTCACTTTTGAAGCTATTTAAAACCAAGATTGATTTTAGGAACCGTGCACAGGCTGTTCCTGCTGCAGGAACTTAACGTTTTAGAGATTACATGGTGCGTCAGGAAGCTCGAAAAACACGACATACACAGGGTGGTGAGCTCCTTCTGGGGTGGAGCACTAATCTGACAAACAGTGGCATTTCACAACATGTCCATGCCTTAGGGTGTGCTTAGGCAGCAAGTTGAAACAATCAAATCTGATCTCTGCGATTTTTAAAATCGGGATCGAATTAGCAAGTTCAGACAAGATAGTGTACAAGCTGGTTTTATTACTAAATCGCATGATCATCATCCAAAACGGACACCTCAATTCATCCCCATGTTCCTAAGATACTGAATCCAAATCTTAAGACAATTATTAGAAACCAAACACGCATGTTTAGCCACAGCTTGAGAGTAGATCCAGCCACTTCAAACTATTCTTCTCCGAGATGACGGACAGTACTGCAATAGGAGACTACTCGGACGTCAGGGAGCTCTTAAGTAAAAATCTTCCAGTAAAGAGCTTCCATCACAATGACAGAAACCAGCAGCTGGAGCTGCCACCGCGTCTGTGTTTGCTTACAGACACGATCGCAGCTATCAGGCCCCACCTTGCACAAATCAGCACCTGGATTAACTCCTGTCCCGCAAGAAAGGTTTGGGAAATAATTGCCACACCCTGGTCTTACCTCAGAGCCAAAAAACAACATGCATGAGACAGACAAAAACACAGCTGAAGCTGGGCAACAGAGGGCCGAAAGCAGGCATGTTTATCCATCCCACGACTCCTCAAGGCGAAACACAATATCTATTCAATTCAATTCAATTCTACACACATCAAAGTGTGGGACTCCTTTCGGACAGGTCAACATTTTATCCGAATCTGGGCAACTACAGGACTTGGGAGCTGGGATGGAGAAGATAATGTTCTCATACATCAATATTTGAAGCAGTGACGCCATCAGTGCAACTGATGGACCCTGAATTGATCTTTAACCCTTCCCCTAAGGCCTTATTTAACATCCAAAGTGTGCACACACGATCAGGAAAGCCAGATAAACCAAAGGGAGGGGCTAATACAACAGAGTTTAAAGCAACGGTAACCCACACACACACACACACACACACACACACACACACACACAAACACATGTGCTTTATCGCTAGATTCAATTCTAATTCATCATTTTCACTAAAGCCTATTTAAGTGTTTGATTATCAGGGACTCCTCCTTTCCGTGTAGAAACGCCTGCTGCTCTAAAAGCAAACTAAGAGAAAGATATATAATCCAACTGGATTTAATAACAAAATATTTTGACACAAGTCACATTTTAGATATTAGATCATTCACTCCAAATCAGCTTGGTTTATTTCGTAAGAGGAAAACGGCCTAATTTTGATTTGATGCTATATTTTATAGAAGACATAATAATAAATCAGGGTGGCACTAATGAGGCTATACTACTCCCAGCAACTGGTGCCCTGCCCTATTACAGGAGCAGACATGCCAACACCAGCCCAGACCAAAGCCCAACAGCTTACCTAGTGCTCAAACTCCATATTCTCCTTGCTCCCTGAAAAACCTGTCTCTCTCTCTCTTTTTTTTTTTGCACTAGCACATACACGCACACAGCGTCGCCTCAAACCAATAGCAGCAGTATCAAAAGGCAGGTGCAGAGCCACTCAGGCACAAAAGTGCCCACAGGCAGAACACACCGCGTCTGTACTGAATCCGAGCCTAGAGCTGAACGAGAGCAGAGTACGGAGGAAAAAAAAACCAAAAAATAAAAAGTGCTCAGTCAGACCTGCAGCAGCAGGTTTCTAACATACACCGGAGTATTTAAGATGTTTGTAAAGTGAGCTGAGGCCAGTTGAAGGACATATGACTGACTGAGGCTGTGCAGTTTAATTACTGAAACATTATGGAAATGATTAAGCGGTTTTAGTGGGGGAAAAGACAGCGGTCTACTATGAACCAGTCCCATTAAACATGCCTGAATCATCCTCATCATCATCTTCAGTGTCTTTACCATAGTGTTACTGTAATTCAATAATTTCCTAAACAGTTTAACACATTTATTATATTTACTTAACTTCTTGTACCCCATATCACTCTGAAGTTAACGAAAGCTGGTTTTTATTCTCTTAAAATTTAGTTTTTGAGTTTAGGTTCAAGTTTTGGAGGAAAAAAACAAAAAAACAAAACATGATTAGGTGCAGGGGACCCCCCACCAAAAGATGACTGCACGTTTCATTCCAATGAGGTGTGTAAAGCAGACAAGAGTAGTACACTATTACTAAAAAGCTCTCGGATCAATAGTTCACCAGAGAGTAAAGCCTAAAGAGTCCCATGCAAAGGTTGCTTTTAAAATTATGAGACAGGACTAAAAGTCTATTTGGGGAGACTTATAGCAGTGCACTAGGACGAGAAAGCATTTCCCTTCAGTGAGGTATGCAAGGAGAAATTGATTTTACTGGTTAATCTTTACAGAGCCTTCTGGTGACAAAACTGCATTTGAAATCAGATATTAAAGGGCCGACTGAATGAAAACTAATGAGAGTCACAAAACACACAGAAAAGAGCATTAAAATAAATAAATAAATAAATAAATACATAAATGCAACGCTAAATCTGGGTATAAACATGGTTTTGAGTAAGTCAAGAGACATATGGAGTGCTTGTGACTTTTGTGAATCTACATACGCACCCATTTCCTCATATGTACTTCATTCATAAGGCCATGTTTATACTTGACTTTAAAAGGCATCTTGGGTGATGGGATCATAAGTGGACAGACAGCATAAAACACCATTTAAATCTGTGTAGATCATGTGGCTCCAATGTGCCCAGCTGACCATCTGGTTTCAGATTTCATTACCATCTACGTAACATTTCCTGTTATGTCCTTATTGGGGACACATCAGGACCAATTAGCATTTACACTATCAAAGATAAATGTGGTCAAATGCATCCTAGACCACCTCGGCAAGAGGTCTGAGTGAACGAGTCTTGGTGGTTGTTTACACTTGTGATCCGATTGCCCAAATCGCATTTTAAAACCAAGTGTAAACAGGGTATGAGACACTGCTGTTTCTTAGCAGACCTGTCAGTAAACAGGATCCATATTCCTGAGGCTAGACGAGAAAAAAAGTCATCTGAAAATGTGACAACAGGAAAATGTACAAAATTTAAGCAAACAAAACATTACATTTTGCGCAGTACAAAAAAAAATACCCACAGTATGCACCCAGGGCTGGACACTATGACGTAAAACTTACACCGCAACGTATTCCGGCATTTTCACGATATTCATCGTGAGATATATATATATATATATATATAATCCTTTGAAAGTGATGTTCGGAGACAAAAAAAAAAAAACATGCAGCACATGACGACTGGACCTGGGGGGGCGCTCACAAGCTCTTGAGCACACACAGTAAGTTTGCAATATATTAGGCCTAATACGCTCACTCTCACTTATCTTCTGCTGGTTCAGTGTCACGAGGGGACGCTGGAGCCAATCCCAGCTCACTTCGGGCACACCCTGGGCAGGTCGACACACAGAGACAGCCAGCCATTCACACTCACATTCACACCTACGGGCAATTTAGAGTAGCCAATTAGCCTAATCCCCTCTGTGTATGTCTTTGG
>JAQMCW010000032.1:25812945-25823027 GCA_030068335.1 Chrysichthys cranchii | reverse complement strand
GTAAAATTTCTCAGTTTAAACATTTGTTATGTTATCTATGTTCTGTTGTGAATAAAATATTGGCTCATGTGATTTGAGAGTCTTTTAGTTTTCATTTTATTCAAATTTAAAAAACATCCCAACTTTTCTGGAATTCGGGTTATATAAGCACTCCTGGAAGCAGACAAGCAGACTGCCTGTCTGATGAAATTAGTGAACTGGAACTAACTATTGTATAAATGATGAATATATTAACTGGACATCATTTAGCGTTTGGCCAGGAGAAATGAAAATATAGTAGTCGTCCGTCCCCCCTTATGTTGTGGTTCACATTTCATGTCCCTGGCTATTCGCGGATATTTATTTAGAATATATCTAATATATTTTGCAGATTTCCCCGGTATTTTGCAGTATTATATAGTATAGAAAAAAGCGAAGGCTAGGCTAGCGTAACGCAAACATACAGTACCTAAAACATAAGTATAGGCTTTGCTAGTATAGTATACAGCACATTACAGTACTTGCTATAAATGTGATGTTTCTATAAATCCTACACAAAATTCACTTCGCTATAGGCTCACAAATGTTTTCTTTGTGTTTAATTGTACCTAGAATGTGTTTAAAGATTGTAGGAGGATAATGTAGGGCTTATACTATTAAAAAAAGCATTTGGGGTGGAACGTAACCCCCGTGAAAGACGAGGAACTACTGTAAAATGAGTTGAAGATGTCAGATTTTCATGGCAATCCTAGGCAGCGTGAGAATTGCAGCTAACAATCATTTGACAAATCTATCCCTGCACTCTCTTTTTCAGCCAGTGTCTTTTTTTCTCTCTCTCTCCGTCCCTTTCTCGGTAAGTTTAGCCAGCTGTGATTATTACACTGAAGCAAGCATTTGTAATAAAAGTATGCCCTTTCTCGTCATCTTTCTCCCTACACAGCGCCCATTTTCAAACACTGAAAATATTCATTATCATGTAAAAACAATCCCTAGCGTGTTTACTCTGAATACAGAAATAGAATCTGGATATACCTGACCTAACTTTAAAACTTATTCGGGACAATTCACAGAACCAAAAGAAATTCCTTCTACATTATTGTCTAATCCATCACACTTTACCAGTCTCATGATAAGCTGCTCTTGACTCCAAGCCAGCTGTAGCTCCACTACAGCTATTACAGACCACAGTTCCCCCAAAACACTATAGAATAATCAGAATAATCACAAATGCATAGGACAGGTTTGGGCCTCTTATTTCCAGTGAAGAGTAATAAAATGCTACAGCAAATGACATTCTATACAATGGCGTGCTTCCAACTATGTGCCAACAGTTTGGAGTAGAATAACATGTGGGTGAGATGGTCAGGTGTCCACAAACATTTGGATATATACAGTGTAGCTATATAAGGACAAGTCCAAAATGGTTAAAATGAAGGCTTTTAAGTGTCATTTTTTTTAGGGTGAAAATTATGTTTCAGTGTAACATTTTAGTCAGTGTTAATTCTCCAATGATGCAGATGGTCTCCAAAGTGCACTAGACATTTCTTTTTTACTCTGATACTGTCAGACACCTTAAGACTTAAGGTTTTTATGTTGATGTGTTTTGGTGCTGTTTTTTTCCCCATTTGTCTTATCACTGCTGTCAAAGTAACACAAATAAGCACTGGAAAAGCATGTCATATTAGCGCTGAGCTAGCAGAAATATATCTTCCAATAGCTTACAATGACTGCTGCACCCACCAAAAGCTCAATCATGCACTACAATCTCCCTGAGAAGTTAAAGAGTAAATTTATAGAGTTTCCCCTCTGAACATCTTAAAACAACACAGGGATGCTTACTCTGTGGGCCGAACAGCACCGTGTCCAGAGCTTTAAGCTGCAGTTTCTGTGCATGACTCCGGTCCAGGATCTTCAACATGGACAGGGTCAGGGTCGCATTTTTCACAGCCAGCCTAATGGTGAGAGGACACACTGCACTGTTAAATGATGCTATTTCAAATGCAAAACTCAAACGCAAATATAATACATCAATACGACAATCAAAGATGAATGATAAGCTTTTGATTAGTCCTGTGTAATTTATGCAGACTTAATGAGCCATTCCTAAATCAAGCTCCAGTTCCTGGGACAAGCAGGTTTCATCTCTGGATTATTATATAGCTGCTAAAAGAATAAGTAGGTTCAATATCTATAAATATCTACTGCTTCCTGACACACCTTGATGTGTAACTACAGTACACAAACTCAAATCACATGTGGAAAAATCTTCATGCATCACTCAACATGCACAGAGGAAATCTTCTTAATTAGGAACAAGCAGGTATGTGGAAACACTGATGAAGCAGAGCAAAATGTTGACGTCTAGCACAAAGCCGGCCTGTGACTCTCCCAGATAGTAAAAGGTACACAATACCTTGTCGGTAAATAAATATTGAGAAAATTAACACTCTAACCAGACTTAAACAATATATTTAATGGTTATAATGGTTAAGTCTCCATTTTGACAGGAAACAATTCTTTGTTTGGAGAACTGTTCCCTTCCCACGAAGTCTGTATTAATGCCCTTAACTAGCATAAAAGCTCGGCATACATTATTAAATGAGATTAGCTACCAATTTCTAGTCTAGTCAGTTTCCAGGTAACACTGGAAAACACTGGACTGGGCAACTAGACTGGAGCCTTCACTTACCATTTGACCTAGCTAATGAATTGTCTATAACTCTAACTCGTGCTGATTTGATTTTTATCAAATCCCTTCAGGAATAGAACCTACAGAGCAATTCTGAATAAATGTAAAAGACAACAAATGTACAAGTGTGCAGGACTGTATGACTTTGCTTTACCTAGGCAAGGCTTGGCCGTTGATTTCATTCTTCCTAAAGGAGTCGGCATATTGTGGCAGTTCCACATAGTTAATGAGCCACACTATCACTTGATCCACTGTCCAATTATATGCTGAGAAAGACAATATGATATTAGAAATTTACATTTATAATAATCAGGGTTGCAAAAGGTCAACATTATAAAACAACAGATTGGGGGGGGGGTATTGCAGAGCTGTATTAAAAAAAAGACGCACCCCAACAGCTTTCACACAAACCATTTACAGTATAAATTCAATAAATTAAAGAATAAAAATACAAAAGCATAAAAATATAAGTCCGCCTACTCATCAGCGTGTGGTGAAAGTATGAGATATAAACAGCGCTGCGTTTCTCCCAATACTTCTGCAGTATTGCAGATAATTAGATAAGTGTGGCAAACACACCGGCTGTGTCCCAAATTGCATATTACTGTAAAACTATATTAGTACACCTCTAATGTCACTACTATTTACATTTTTAAAAAAAAAAAAAAGGGGTGGTTGTAAATGAAGCTCATTAGTCTTAAACTAAATATGATAAAGCTGTAGCAAGCCACTAAAACTCGGTTTCATTATCATTATTGGAAAAGAAATCCTGGTATAGCTTGAGCTCTACCACTACACACTCATCCTCACGCAGGAATAATTAATTGTATTGTATGTGCTCACTATATGGGCAGTATGAAATTTCTTATTAATATTCTAATTTTTTTGTCTATGAAACTATTTTTTTTTGTCTCCAACTATTTAGTAATCCTTAGTGTTTTAATGGAATTGGACAGCTGTTTAAGATGATGCTTGTTCTTACTTAAAAAAAAAAAAAAAAAAAAAAAAAAAAAAAAAAAAAAAATCATCCCCAGATGTTGTGGTTACTGGATACTGCTGTGTTGTGTTGTCTTGTGTTTAGGCGGTAGCGAACATTGATGAGCTGTTTGACAGAGAGGAGTTTTCCGCAGCTCCGGATCCCGGATGGCCCGACTGCTTCAACTCCGGCGTGTTCGTCTTCCGCCCTTCCAATGAGACCTACGGCAAACTCCTTCAGTACTGTACAGAGCACGGCAGCTTCGATGGCAAGTAACCCTCTGGCTTTTTTCCGTGCATGTGTATGCTAGAAAAGCTTGGATTTGGGTTTTGATCCGTTACACCGCCTGTATTTATGGTAAGCTGATGAGCTCACGCGCTGGATTGTGAATCTGGACTGGAGTATGAGCCCCACAGAGCCAGAGTTTATCTCGCTTTCATGTGCGTTATTGCTCTCAGGGTTGAGATACGAGCCGTCAATAACGGCAGATGTTCGCAGTGAAATGTGTATTCTGTTCACAAACTAATGGGGTGGAAATAAATAAATAAATAAATAAATAAAATTCAGGGATTCTGGGAGTTTCTTCCAGGTTTGCAGACATGGGGAAACGCCTGAAATTGAGCAAGTGAAGGTGTCTTAAACAGTGCTAAGGTTCAATGTTGAATGTGTTACCATAGGTTCTTGATTCTATCACACAGCAAAGCAAGTCCACAATACATGTCCAAGGGACCCTCGGCTCATGAACTTTCGTTCCAAGACTCTGTTCGCGACCCGAATCAATTTTTCTGATTGAAATGAATGTAAATGTAATGAATGTGTTTCAACCTCAAGACATGTTTTTAAAGTGTATTATGGGTTTGTGTGGCACTAAAACATAGAATAAAAATTAAAATAACCTTAATTATAGAAAAATAAACCTAAATGGAAAAACAGATGATTTTAATGCACGTTCCCTTTGTGGTGGAGACGTAGTCACTGGCGTAGGTGGATGGTGGCGGCTCATGTTTTGCCTTTCTTTCTTTCTTTCTTTCTTTATTTCAACTGTTATATGCTTAGGCTTCTTACTCTCACTACCATTTCCACTTTCTTGGGACCCGTAATGAAGCTTATAGAGCAAAAATGCAGAGAAAAACAACAAAAAAATGTGAACACGTTCACACCACGAGCGTTTGTCTGGAACTGAATGTTTGTGGCGTGAAGCGTGGGTTGGCTGTATGTGTACGTCAGTTGAGGATTTGTTCCTTGGTTGGTGCAAAATCTGTTCAGGAATTTAGTTTGTACATGGATTTGTTCGCCATCCGATGCGTTCGCAAGTCGAGGGTCCGCTGTATAGCTTTTTATTTTACACCATTGTGAGAATCTTTTCTGTAGCAGGAATCTTTCGCGGGAAACAACGCGAGAATTTGATTTTGTTACAGGTTAAGGACTTGAACAAGCTTGAATTGAAACTTTGCCAGCCACTAGTGGTGATGCATCTGGTGAGGGTCTGTGGGTGTGTCTGTGAATCAGTCAGTAAAGGTTTATTAGGGGTTGTAGAGTTAAATTTCATATTGACCTGTTCAGGTCCGTCACGTGAATGGGCATGTCCTGCCTATTGCTTAATAACTACAAAACTTCATGCCAAAGTTGTGTTTGATTTTCAAGCTGCAGTTGCAAACCTTTTAAGCAGTCATTTGTTTCGTCATTCAGTCATAGGTCAGATCTTAGAGCTGATGTAGCCTGTGGCAAAAAACAAGGATGTTTTTTAAGGACGTCAGAGTTGCAAGTGTTTCAGTATGACATGGTGAGCAACACTGATCATGTATGCAGTTAGGAAAAAAAATCTCCTGGAAACCCCTGCAAAGTAATTTTCCAAAACAACCATGGAATGAACATGGTATCAGATGGTCCAAGTATGATGGAGTTTGTGTATTTTTAAAAACCACCTTTCAGTGCACGCACTCCTCCTTTACTTCGTTCATTTGGAGATTCGAACAATTTCTGTACGCAAACGTGGAGTCTTTTTCTAAGCAGCTTTGCTGTGCCCATGTCCAGTCTTGGCCCATGGCCATCTTTTCCCTGCAGATCTATTCTCAGCCTGGGTGTGGTGGTTCTGAATGGGCCCATTCTCCCCACGGACTGGTTTCTCAAACTGCGTTCTACATTCCCGCCATCTGCCGAAGCAGAAATCTCCCCGACAGACAACTTTTCCGCTTGGTGTCCTGATGCGTTTGGCCTCTCTAATACTGACGGGTGTGAGTTCACCGTGCGGTTTCATTCTGTCCAGGGAATGTGTTGTGTAACATGCACGGCGGGAGAAAAACAGCTTCACACGCTGTCTCCCGGGTTGTATCCCATACTCCACGTGGGGAATTTGGCCCAGGGGTAGTGTACAGACAAAAAGCCTTTTCACACTGTCGCTTTAGTGTGGGGTTGTATTTCGTGTAGCCACTTGTGTAATGATTATTAATGCACCTGTTTATCAGCACTTCTGTTTGCAAGAGTGCTGAACATGCAGTTACGCAAACCGAGCCAAAGGACAAGCTGAGCTGCCAATGTACTTCATTTACAATAGGCATGGTAACAGGGCTAAATGTCTTGTTTTAAATCTGGATTTGAGGTTCTCGGGGGCAACAGCAAGTCTGCCTCCGCTTAGCCAAGTGTTTGATGGGCTATAGTGCTTCGGGAGGTCAGCACTATGGGAGCTTTAAACTGCATGAGCAGGGCTTTGTAGTCAGTGTGGTTTGAAAAGCTCTGGTAATTGGCACTGACCTCCTTTTCCTATTAAGGGCATGGACTGCCGCTTTTGTGAACTAGCGGAAGTTTCCACTAGTAGGCAGCCAGAAACGCATTACAATAGTCCGAGCTAATGTCTATAAAAGAATGCAAGGTTTATCCGATGGGGGGTGTGTGTGTGTGTGTGTGTGTGTGTGTGGTGGGTGTGTGGGGTGGGGGCTCCCTAGAGTCAAGAACTCTAGGGATCTAGACTGTATCTTATTGCAGGCAAACATGGTATCCAGCCTGGGTATTTCTGTTTATACATCATTTCTGTGCGTCATTGACTGACTGGGCTAAATCAGTTGTAATGTAACGTTTTGGTGATATAGAGCTCTGCAGGACTTCTGCATGAACATGGTGCTTTGACTTGGAAAAATTTCATATGCAAGTCGAGAAGACTGCTTAATTTACATAGGCATGTAATTAAGGTTGGGGCTTAATTTGGTGTAACGATTCACATAGTTTCCTTGCATCTCTGGCAGGAAGTTTGAATGGGTTCTCTAAAATCCTAATTGGTTTGTTGAGTGACACAAGCAAGCAGAAGCTCCAGTGAAACACCAGAGACGAAATGCCACGTCAAGACTGGATCCTGTTCACAGAATTGGCTCCAACATCATGTTTTAACAACTTGTTCCTTGTTGCCATTTCAGAAGTGCTTGACGTGTGCTGGACAAGTCATGGAGGTGTTTTCAAGCATCATGTAAGACAAAAATCCATCCCAGTGGGAACGAGACAAACGGTTTGAGAGTTGAACTCCTTTCGACCTTTTTTTTAGGGTTTTGTTTTGGTTTTTTTGTTAATTTCGCCTTTGCTTAGTGTACGGCATGGCGCTTATAGCTTGGTTGAAATGAATCTTTGCAATATTCTGAGGAAGAGGGTAGAAAATGTGAGCGGATTACTGTGGATTCCTAACGTTGTACCGTCTTGCTATAATGCCTCAATGTTTAAGTAGATCTATGGCTTGATGGGGCACTAAAATCCAGGCAGGTGTATGTGCATTTTGAGGTTTTAGGAGTGATAAACAAAAGGGTATTTCCGTATCCCAGTGTCCTTTTGGTTTATGCATGGGGACTTATCTTATACGGGGTAGAAATGCCAGTTAAATCCATGGTAAAAGTGGCCTGGAGGGGCTTTTTTCCTTTCTTTCTTCTTTATTTTTAATTTCCTCCATTTGCTTGTGGAAACGCACTCTTGCTCTCATCCTGTGCCAGACTAAAGCAGCAGTTGGCAAGGTACATTCTTCCAGAGCCCTGTTCATCCTCTTGAAATGAAGACTCTGAGGCTTGTGCAATGTTTGTAGAGCCAGTCGCGCCCAGGGGGGATTTTCAGAGCCGTGTCAAGCTGCTGATAGCGTGCCTATTTTAAACTGCAGGGTACACTTCACTGAGTGAATTATTAGTCCAAGTGGAGCAGACATACACAGATGTAGCTGTATGTATTGCTGTGGGTCTCTTAACTGCTAGTGGGGTTGTGGTATGGTCCCTGGAAAAGGTTCTCCCTCTTACAGGTGAAGCCTTGTGCGAGTGATTTGTATAAGATGCTTGTCGAATATGAATGGTCAACATGGCCTCCTTGTTGAAGTTGTTGACTCGTGCCAGGTAACATGAATTTTTCCTAGATTTAGGAGTCTTGGGAGGAGGGACTGGAGTTTTTTTCAGACCTGTTTTGAAAGCTGGTGGTTTTGGGGGGGCTGGAAGATGTTGTACCAGAACGTTTGGTAATGGGTTGGGGGGGGGCTGCAGGGTTTAGGGGCCTGGAGGTGTTTTTGTGGTTGGGGGTACCTGGAGGTGTTGGTACCTGGAGGCTTTAGGTTCATTGGGAGCCTGGAGGTTGTTGCAGCCCAGAGGTTGTTGGACATGGTTTCAAGCAAGCCTCTCAAAACCTTACACTAATTATGCAAAGAGCTGTAAATGCTAATAGGGAATATTTAGTCTCACCTTATACAGCACAAGCTGTTTACATGCCTTCATTCTCCTTTTAGCATTCATGAGGTCGTGACCTAACGTACAGCTGTGTCTGACCTGCACTCGGAGTCGAATACTATTCCCTGTATAGCACATGTGCAGCGAGCCAGCCTGAACGTATGGGGCTATTTTAAAATGAGCTCAGCGAGGTGTGTCTGTGTTAATGTGGCATTGGTGTTGAGATCCGAATGTTGGTAATGCAACACCCCCAGTACTTGTATAATGGTAGGGAGGACGTAAAGAAATAACTAAATATTTATGATAAAGTTAATTTAAGGTGTCGTTTGCTACATCTTTTTATTTAAACTCCTCACGCAAGTCTAGGTGCATCCATGCAGGCTGTTGCATTTGAAAAACAAACGCCTAACAACTGTTGCCACGTGGCAGATTTCAAAATTGAACATTTTCCTGGAATGTAAATAAGCTCCGTCCCCCGGCTAGACCAGAGGTGACGTTCGCGGCTGGTCGGTGTGTTGAGTGCAGTTGCGTTTCCCTGCTAACAGAGGTGCTGAAATTACTAACCACTTCTTTAAAACAGGCACAGAAAATGTGCCGCGTACGCAAGGGAAAGAGGAGGTTTTGCTAAAGCACAGAGATCAGTAAAATGCAGTGTGCACTAAATTTTGGACCAGCTATGTGTTTTAGCCTCTATAACGTATTGTTTCATATTTAAACATGTCCAAACAACAAACCCTCACAGGGAACATGTTCCTGTGACGGCAAGGCTCTAATTTTGTGCCTGTAACATCTCCCTCAGTAAGCTTTCCCCTCTTGTCCCTTGCCACATGTGTTCATCTTTTCATAAAGGGGTTTCAGCAGCTTGAACAATGTCTACAATGTCAGCTGTGTGTGCGCTGGCTTGTGTCTCAGTTTTTATTCTCAGCTACTTATCTGCTGTTCATCTCAGACCTGAGCTCCGGAGGTACAGAGCAGCATGAATAAGTGCTTTGAGAACGTGACCTTGACTAGAACGTGACCTGGGCTTTTGGTGAGTGGGAGGAACCGGGGGAAACTGCTGATGTGGACACCAATGTGCCAGCAAACCAGATTTGAGAGGACGCAAAACCAGCAAATTTAAACAAAATTTTTGCTTGTTTGTTGGTCTAGGTGAGGGGACAATAGTTGGTAATCTTGTACTGCTAACAAGTTGCGTACACCTTACTTGTACTATGTAATGTCTGCTTGGACGTTTATACCTTTTTTAAAACGGCCCGTGTTTATTTCGGTACGAGGTGTACAGCTGTAACTAGGGCAGTTGCTTCAAACTGATTTGTTCACCTATGTTCAGAGATGTCCAGTATGGTTGTAGTCCATGGACTCTGTTGACTGAAGCGATAAAGCTAGATCACCAAACACATTACAGGAGCATTACAGCACTTCATGCTTTTGTGCCATGAGGCATTGTCATGCTGGAAGTGTGCGTCAGAGTGGGGATAAACCAGAGCTTTGAAGGGATGAATATGGGATGAAGTCAGCAGAGATTTGAGTACGTGTGCCAGGAAAACATTCCTAACCTCACCACCGGCCTGTACCGGCCTAGCCATTCACCATCTTTCACGGTCCTGTCCACTTTTATACAGTGGACCCTCGACTCACGAACTGAATCCGTTCCAAAAGTCTGTCCGCGACCCGAATCAGTGTTTCCCGTTGAAATGAATGTAAATACAATGAATGTGTTTCAGGCCTCAAAAACATGTTTTTAAAGTGTATTATGGGT
>JAQMCW010000032.1:25773292-25787248 GCA_030068335.1 Chrysichthys cranchii | reverse complement strand
CCCCCCCCCGCCCCCCCCCCCCCCCCCCCCCCCCCCCCCCCCCCCCCCCGCCCACAGGGTGTGCAGCCATGTTTAGGTAGGTGGAACGTGTCGAAGTAGCATCCACGTGAATGCCAGGACTCAAGTTTCCCAGAAGAACATCACCCAGAGCATCATGCCACCTCTGCCAGCTCGCACCTTCCCATAATTTATCAGACCAGGCCACTTTCTTCCATTGCTCCGTGGTCCATTTCTGATAATCATCTGCCTATTGTAGGCATTTTCGCTGGCGGACGGGTCAGCAGGCGCACTCTGATATGGGTTAGACCCAAACATGGGTCAAACAGGCTCGCCTTGTCGCTGATGCACTGGTTGTCCTTCCTTGGACCACTTCTGGTAGGTAGTAATCCCTGCACCCTGGGAACGCCACACAAGATCTACCGTTTTGGAGGTGCTCTCACCCCGTCGTCTCACCATCATAATCGGGCTGTCAGTCAGATTCTCAGATTCATACGCTTGCCCAAATTTTCCAGCTTCCTACACATCAAGTTCAAGAACTGACTGTTCACTTGCTGAACATATCACACCCCTTGGGAGTTGCCACGATAACAGGATAATCAATGGTATATTCTTTATCCGTGACTGGTTTTAATGCTATGGATGATGAGTGTGAGATTTTATTCATTCAAGCGATGATGTATAAACAGTGCGGGTTTCAAGCAGGTGAATGGATTCGGGACGAGGGTCAGGGGAAGGACTTTTCACCTGCTGCTCTGCGGGCCAGCGTTTTATTAGGATGATCCATTATCGAGTACAGCATGATGAGTAATAACGATGGCAAAACACTGATGAAATTCCAGTGTAAAACAGGCTTAATGTGGCATGATGTCATGGTTGCATCTTTAAACGGCCCCTGTAGATGGCACACTTCGCCTGTTCGCACACAGCTCATGTGGCGACCATGTTTGAAATGAAAAGGGAGGAAACGACGCCTTTAAAACACGCCCGAAGCGTAGAGTCAAGAGGATTTTGCTGACGACAGAGACACGAGTTCGAATTTTCTCGTTTTTCACAAATGTCATTCACGTTCAAACTGGTGAATTAATCCCGAATCCAATCCCCACCATGTAAAGGAGCACTTAAAGATTGGGGATCTTGGTTCCAGGAATTTAAAGCTGCAGCCTGATTCGTACCATGTGAAACATTTTAAATTCAACAGGAATCCTGAATCCACACGACACGGCTGTGGGCTGAAGAGAATCCTGATCACGTTTAAATGATCCTGCACTGAGCACTTTTTTTTTTATCTCTGATTATAATTATTGTCTTGTCGTTATAAATAGTCCTGTATGCACAGGTCTGTGTTTAAGAACAGCTTTGGGCATCGTCTTCAATTTCTAATATCAGTGAGGGGTCCTGAAGGTGACACTAACCCTGAAATCCTGTTGTTTGCACACCTGAAACCAGAACTTTACATACACTGTACACAAAAGACACAACCTTTTTTTTTTTCTCACTGTCTGACATTACATCAGACGAAACCTTTTCCTGTTTTAGGTCAGTTAGGATGACAAAAATCGTTTCTATTTGCTAAATGTCGGAATAACGAGAGTATTTATTTATCTATTTATTTATTTATTTATTAAGAATGGTCAGACAGTAAGGAACAAAAAAAAAGGTTGGGTCTTTTTATACAGTGCATGTAAACTTCTGGTTTTAATTGTAATACGATGAAGCAATGTCTTTGGACCGTGGGAGGAAACTGGAGTTCTCAGAGGAAACCCACACGGACATGGGGAGAACATGCAAACTCCACACAGAAAGGTGCCCAGGTCGACGCCGGGGATCGACCCCAGGACCTTCTTGCTGTAAGATCTGATTCCTCACGGATTCAAACTACGAAAGGAAACGCGAGCTTTATTTCACAATTCCGCCTCACTTGCAGCATTACCTCAATGTTAGGAAATCCTAAACCAATAGATAACTGGTCTAAGCTTTTAGCAACCAATTGTGAACGCACAACTACATAAATTGTTACACAAACTTCAGTTATGGCTACTTCGATATGTGTTTTAATAAAAGGTGTAAAAAGCCCTCATTTAATTAAGTCACGATTAAATAATGCACATTTTAATGGCATAACGCCATTTTAGAGCCGTTCACATTTACACAAGTCGCTCCCTACATTGCGCTCTCCAAAGCTGGTTATGATGACACGTCCTGTCATCACATCAGTGTGTGGACATCTGTCTGGCAGTCTAAATAAACACCACACTGTTATGCTAGCTGGTACCAGCAAGCTAATGTTGGACTATAAAGTTTCCTGTTAGGATGCTTTTGAGGTCTTGATTCTGATTGGCCAGAAGGTGTTGATTCGTTTTCTTTAACAGCAGCTCTGATAGTAATTCTGACTATGTGATCGTTGCTATAGCAACAACAGACAGGGACTGCTATTCTAAACTAATCAGTGATGTGTTGAAAGTTTTCTGTAAAGAGATTGAGATGTGGTGTTTGGGGTTTAAGGAAGGAGTCCCCAGTGCGAGGGCTTTGTAACAGTCGGAGATAAAGCTGTAACTCTAGCACCGAATTGTCCAAAACAGTACAACTGATGGTGAACGGAACCGGTTCAAGATCCCGCTCCCTACTGGTGGTGAAAGGGGCATTAGCTCGTATCGGAGGTTTTCCTCTGCACCCGAGTCTTATTGTGGCGTTCTCACCTGAGTGGGAGAACACACCAGGCGTCCATTAAAGCACACTACACACCGCGGATGTGAGATCACCATGAGTTAATGGACACGGGAATGTCAGTGCTATTCCTCAGTAATGTTCCCAGCTGCATTTTTGGGCTTATTATTATCATCTTCAAGAGAAAAGAGGGAAAAAATTATAGTATATCCCTGTATTTTATATATATTTATGACTACACTGGATATTGCTGTAATAAACAGAGAACTACAAGGGTATAAACAGTATGATGCGTTATACGTTCATTAATAAAATGTGACACAATGGTCTGTTCTGATAGGAATGAAATACTTCGGTGTGGTAACAGTGATTCCGCTTCATCGCACCACCATGTTGTCATTCGTTTTCTGTAAGCAGTTTTATTTCTTGCATAGGGAGAAAAAAAAACCTGTATGGACAATTATTCTGAGATCCTAACCCTAGTCATCTGATAACTAACGCACAAATCCTACAAGTGTGATCATCCTATAAATGAGGGCAACAGCTCAAAAAAATATGATTAGATAGATAGATAGATAGATAGATAAATAGACAGATATAGATACATGGACAGATAGAGATATAGATAGAGAGAGATAGAGGCAGAGAGATAGAGATAGAGAGATAGATAGACCTCAAAGTAAATAGACGCCCCTCTAAGTTTTATCTATGTGGACAACACCTGCTGCTTCAGACTTGATATGTGAATATTGTTCATTTCAGATTACAGGATATTAATAGTTTAGAGCGACTAGCCATGCGGCGAACACCAGAAGCAAGAGAGTTTTGTGATTTTCAGAGTTTGTATTGTGGGTCAGTCTGAGGGTGGACTTAGTCAGCGTATGATCGCACAAAACCTTGGGATTCGTCTTGTTCCAGTCAACAGAGTGATTGGACAATTCAAAAGCAAAGGAAAGGAATCACCAACATCCCGCTCAGGTCGACCTGGGGCCTCGGACAGGTGTCTTCAGACTATCTAGCGGATTTGTGAAATAAATCCCCGTTGTAAGACCGCTGATGTTGCAGAGGGACTCCAAGTGAGTCGGAGTACTCCTGTGAGGGACCTCCATCACCTTGGGTACCATGGCCGAGCAGCTAGAAGGAAGTTTCTAGAATTTATTTAATTATTTATTTATTTTCTTTACACTTTTGAGATGTTTGTATATTACAAATATGTATATCACACACACACACACACACACTCACACACTCACAGGATGTATGGCACACCCGGTGTTTCTTCACTACAGTGACCAATAGCAGGATTAAAAGCATGCACTGATGGGATCATAGTTAAACGCAACTTATGTTTACCTGAGCAAAAACAAACAAACAAAAAAAAAAACTTGACATAAAAGCCAAATGGGCTGAGGTTTTCTTTTTGGGCTTCCTGTCCAAGAAGAACCCAGCAGCGACGAGACGGAGACGTGACACTCTGCCGTCCCAGGATAACCGTATAGCTGTAGAGCCGAACCTGTGTGCCGAATTTAGAGCTACAGAAATCTGTACCTCCGTGGAAGCAAAGCATCCAGGTGGAGCGATGGCATCACTGGGGTTCAGAGGTCAATGCAGAAAAGACCCTATAATGCGTTTCCCAGGGTTCCCATAATGCCTTAGATGCCATGATAAGGGCAGGTCACACCCCCTCGGTACCTTTCTCTGTGAAACAAAGCTGCGCTCAACACTGGCGAGGCGAGGGTTCTGCAGACAGGCAGGACGGATGAACATCTGATCGAGATCTCATCAGTCTCCCATGACCTTTGACCCCACAGAGGACCTGCGGGACACAAGGCGGAGTCTTGGGCGGGAAAATAACTACACGTTCACAAGAGCATTCTGAACTTCGTATCCCAGCAGAGGAGACAGGAAACCCAAGGATGGATAGATAGATAAATAAGTACTCACATAACGCCTCGCACGAGGACGGCAGGAGAAACGCTCAGCCGCTTTCGGTTTTCCTGATGTTTCCAGTGTTTACTCTGAGTTCGGCATTGAAGACTGGAACTTCATGAGCAACCAACCCAAGCATTTTGTTTATTTTCTTTTCCATCAGAGCATTTTCAGGCTGATTGCTCAGATCAGATGCAATTCCCCCTGCTTCAAACGCAGACAATAATAAAAATAATAATAATAATCATAATAATAATAATCATCTGGATGCACTTTCACAGACCGAGTCTTCCTCTCTCTGTGTTTTTTTTTTTTTAATACATGACGCACAGAAGAGTAATCATTTGGTTTATGTACTTTATTTCTTCCTTTGCACAGTCTAATAAACTTCTATTAGATATGAAGACGAGTCCATGTAGATAGTGAGCATACAAGTACAATTAATTTCACAGCATCGTCTCTCAATCGCCTCCTCCAACAGACCGGCTCTCGGCGCGAGTCCGGGGTCAGGGAGGATCGGTTTCTCTAACAGGGCTACGGGTTTGAATTTACATCATGAAGCTCGATTTTCATCCGAGTCCGTTCCGGTGGTCGGTGTCAGAATCTTCCAAGAGGACTGGATGAAATCTGCAAGGCGAGGTTGGGAACCGGTGGTTTAAGCAGGATAACGTTGGATCGGGGGTAGGGGGGGAATAAACAAACAAAAAAAACCCCATCACATTTTGTCCTTGTGCTGAGATTTCGTTCTTTCTTTTTCTTTATTTTTTAAAGTCAATAAAAGAACAGGAAGAAAGAAAAGAAAAGAAAAAAAAAAATAAAAAATCAAGAAAACAGCATCATGACCGTGCGACTGTATTTGTATTCAGTACACAAGAGCCCCAATGTGATCCAGACCGACGCTGTGTGAAGTGAGATAAATCATGTCAGGAAGTAGATCTGGATCGACAGGCTTATCACAATTCTCACATTTCCTCCCGTGTTTTGGCGGGCGGGCGGGCGAGTCGAACTGGGCACAAGTGAAATACGGTACGTCGCGACAAAACCTAGACATAAACGAAGACTTTGTCCTCGATCACTCATGGATACGGCCGTGCCTTTACCCCGCGAGGCTCCGTCTCTCCTACGTAGCTCTTATTTCAGAGTTAACTTGCACGTTAGTACATTAGACAGCATTAAAAAAAAATAACACTAAAAAAATCTCAACACCACTACAGCGTTAAATATCTTTTCAACCAAGAGGAACCCGAAGCGATTCGTTAAAGACTACAAAAAAACAACAAAAAATAAAAACACCAACGACGAACCGCCCAATGCTCCCGATTTATAAATTAAACTGTACATTGGCGCTGCTTTGAATACAAGTGCAGCAAGTAAAGGAGAAGCGCTAGCCATGGAGAGTGACCGAGCTGTAAGATAAGGCCACTTCATACCATGCAAATGCGTTCCCAGATACGTAAAAAAAATAAAAAATAATCATCACTGCAGCATACAACCGAACAACGGGGAAGTCGGAGGCAGAAGAATCACATCGCAGACAGATTTTGCACACATGCAAAGCGATACTCAAATACCCGAAGGCGTGGTTAGCTGGGAGAAAGGGCAGACGCTCGGAGGTCCGCTAAGCCTTTTTGGTTAGATGCAGCAGTAATGAAGGCACTTTTTTTTTTTCTTTTCCGCATTTTTTGTTGTTGTTTTTTTTTTTAAATAACAAACTGACCAACATAGAAAAAATTAAAAAAAATACCAAAACACGACCACTTGCACGCCATCTGCTTCTTTCTTCGTTCCCAATCTTTAACAACCTTTTTTTCCCCGTCGAGATACTCCAGATCAAATTTCAGCGTGAACCTTGGGTTCACCCTTGACTCAGATCTCAGTTCCCCTATGTGAGCACTTTTTCCATTCGCTCCATGAAGAAAAAAAATAAAATAAAAATCCCCCTTTCCCACTCCTTCCCTGATCCAACTCCGCACAGCTGGGGAAGTAATCAGCGAACGCTGATGTTCCTCAGGAAGAAGGCCTCGGAGAGCTCTGATACGCCCGACCCCTGATCTCATTACAAAAAAAAACATCCTCTTATTCACTGTGGGTTTAAACGTCAATCCCATAACGATCTTGACCATCCTTGAATGGTTAACCAAACCGCTAAAAAAAACAAAAACAAAAAAACAACAACAGGAACTAGACGCACCACCATTTATGGCCAAATGCCAGTCCATGCTTCCGATACGACCCTCAACATCCGATTACGGCGTGCTGCTCGACTTGTACACGACACCCCCGGCGCCACAGGACCCGCCCCATTTAACGTGCAGCCTTGTGTAAACAACAGACGCGATGAACAGAACCCAGGGACTGGTGCGTACACCTGGTGAAGCTCCGAAGCAATGCGTAGGTCACGTACAGCACACAAAACACCCGGGACGCCAAGTGCGAGAACGAAAGCAGTCTCATTTATGACCGCGAGATGAAGCCTGGAGCTCCCACGAGGCCCGTCGGGCTGGAGTGAAGATTTCCTGGCCCCGTCTAACACCTTGCATTAACGGCGTGGCCGTCATCAGATAGCGCTCGGAAAACAAGGCGAGATCGGAATGCTGTCGGGTCCGCCAGAAAATCGCCCAAGAATGGTGGACGACTGGATTGCGATTGGTGTGAGAGTTTCACAAGAACGTATTTTTTTTTCTTTTGGAAAATTAAGTACAATCTGTACAACAATGTCTGGCAATCGGACGCTTTCCATGTTGATAATCGACAGATCAAACACGTCACCCGGCTGTGCATATGGAATGCAGAAAGCGTGTAGTACCAAGCATCGACCCATGTGTGAAATCGGATCTTGTGTTATCCAGATACAAGTCGCATGTTGATGCAAGGTGCAAACCTATCTGTTTAGCTTAGCGTTGCTTAGCAAAGTACGCGGCAAGAGCCGAAACCAGCGTGCACAAAGCCACGAGAAAAAGTTGCACCAAACGTAAAAAAAATGACTTGCCGATCCCCAATCAATCTGTGTAAGAAATCAAGGTCAGGATTCCGGTTCGGGTCTCCCGCGTCCCGGCGCACGTCTCTTGGCGCTGTAGCAAGCTTGGGAAACGTCAGTTGCTCAAAAAGGGATCGACCTTTTAAATATAGAACAGTTTCCTGTCCCCGCGAGGACAGGAAGAATGCAGCTGCGACATCCTGTTGAGCTGCAAGCGTCTGTTTCTTCTGATATTCTCTGTAAACGTTGAGCCGGATATCGAGAAAAGCGGAGCCAGAGCTGTGGTAGTTGACACGCTTTGGTCACTCACTTTTATTCTGCAGAAATGTCGGATCCCTATGAATACGGCACTTTAAGTCGAGTGGCTTGAAATGCGGGCGACGTGTAAAACGGCGGAAATGTGCGCTGCAGTTCATCGGGTTTCTGAAATTCAACAAACGGACGATGAGCAGTAATCCGATGACACAAGTACTTAAAGAAGCTGTCCAAAAAAAAAAAAAAAAGGATATATATTAAGAAGAGAAAACCTAAGTTGTAATTCTAATACATGTTAACAGCAAAATACATCACCTAGGCCCTAAACATAATTGTACTTTGATACACGTTCGACCGTGAGCACGGGAGTCCAAAACCGTCCGTTGCTCCCCCGCCCCTTTTCCATTCCTCTCCGATGTTGGAATGATCTATTTTCCAAGTCTCTCAAGTCCTTCCACATGGCTCTAAAATTCCAACGCGGGTCCCGATCCGGATCAGGACGCGGCCAGGGCCTTGATCAGATACAGTTTGTCGCCTTGCTCACTGGTGAAGATCGGCGCCCTTTTGTAGTGTTCCACCAGCTCCTCCATGGACTTGAACTTGCGCTGTCCGATGCAGTACTGGTTGTCCTTCAGCTGCACTTTGAAATGTTTGTTTTTGGTCTGGGCCTTCAGCGATATGGAGAAATCGTTAGGCTACAAAGGAACAGGAAGATACGAAAGGGTTAGGGCTCAGAACAGGTTTGGGGTTCATATTAAACAGTTCATGTAAAATCAACCAAATAAACCGACCGATGCCATAATCTAAATACAGGCAAGTCCTCGATTTATGGCGGAGTTCCGTTCCTACGGCTTGACGTAACAATTTTCGCTGTTAGTCAGAACTCACACACTGTACAACACTGTATAATGTTAAAACAGCCTAATACAGCACGCAGATCTCCAACTAGGTAACGGAAAGAAAAAAGAAAAACAATCGTGCTGATTGGCTGACGTGGCGAAGGACCCTGATATGATTGGTCCGTACGCCTGTGCTCAGGGTTTGTATGAACTCTGTCGGGTTTGGTTGAGAGGTCGATCCTGAGCGCCGCATTCATTTAAATATCAACGGCGAATGTAAACGCCTCTTTCTAAGACTTTTTAATAAATTTACGGGAGGTGGCGACCGACGTAACCACGGAAACGCCGTAGGTCGGTGACGCCGTAAACCGAGGGACTCCCTGTATTTTTAGCACTACAACAGATTAGTATCTGAATCCGGATTTAAACCTGAAGTGGGCGTGGTCTAAACTTAGAACTCTAACATTAAAGGGAAAAAAAAATTCAAAGGACATGATTTGAACTTCTGAACTTGTACGGTTCCTCAACTTGTCTCGGTACAGGTTCACAACCTGTTTCAATCGGACACCCGGGAAAGCTTTCTAATCTAATGTGACTCGAGAGCCATCTTTCAAAACGACAAAGTCTTTCCCCATATCAGCAAACTGTTATTTATAGTAGACAAAAAACAACCACCTAATAATATTATTTCATTGGGTTTGTTATTGTCCAGGAAGATGAGTAAACCTCACCAGACAGTCGAATCTCCTCAAATAAGAATAGTACTGAATGATGATCAGAAAGCAACCACAAAGCTAGGACATAAATATGGGCTCCTTTAAGCAGCATTTCATCAGAATTCTTGTATGAGTTTCTTATGACTTTGAATATTGTTTTGGTTTTTTCTTCCTAACAACAAACCTCTTACTGTTTAGAGTAATTGGATAAATCCAAGAAAACCCACTGATTTAACGTTTGTTTAGTTGTTCCCTCCAACATTTCATGAGGTTCTGGCATGCAACCACTCACCGAGGACTCGCTGTCTCTAATGAGGAAGTCTCCCTCTGTGCCTCGCTGGTTGAGCGCCATCTCTGCTTGGTGCCGGGTCACTTTGCCGTAGTACCACTCCTTACCCGCGAAGCGCCCACTTCCAGAAGGCTCGATGCAGTCAAAGTCGGGCGTCGGGGGTCCGGCCATGCTCCCAGAGTTCTGCGACTCCTGCAGTATGGTGACGTAGTTCTTGGGCACGAGCCCGACTTGCCCATCAGCTTTGCGGCACTTCCACCACTCCGGGTCATTTTCCGGCTTCTCCAGGACATCCATCACTTCCCCTTTCTCGAAGTTCAGCTCCTCGTCGTTGCTCGAACTGAACGGATACAGGGCCTGAACCATATGGAGCACCCGATTGCCGTTTGCGCTGTGCACCACGGCAGCCAGCTTCTCCGACAAGCCCATCATGTCGTTGCTGGCCGAGCCATCCGCGTCTTCGGTCACGTAGTTGGAGGGGAACCAGCCAGAGCGCCCGTTGTAGCTGCCTCTCCACCAGCCATCGCTGCACTTCTCCATGACGATGACCCTGGTGCCCTTCACCAGAGACAGCTCATCCTCCCGCTCAGCAGTATAGTTGAACTTCACCAGCGCCGGCAGGTTCAGGTCATACAGCCGCTCGCCGTTGTCCGGATAGAAGTCCGCCTCCGCGTTTGACGCCGTGTCCCTCATTCCTGTTTTCCGCTTCACCTTCCCGATCCCTGCAAATACACAAATACACGGATCACTCGAAACCCAAAGTTCAGATCTGAGGGTGGATAAAAACACTCGCACATGCCTGGGATCTTAACTGGTATAATGTAAATAACTCGCAGCCTGAACAAACTGGCTCTAAAAGGCACTTTCTAACTAGTTAAACATGTACACTTTCCAGGTCAATAAACGGAGCCAATTCTGAGGGAGCCATGGGACTCCCAGTCGATGGCTTTTGGGTAAAGGGCATAAAAATATCTACCTGCACACCGTGTCAGTATTTTACATCCTAAGAAACCTTCACATGTTCAAAGAGACTGTACCTGGATTAAAGACACCGTCAGAAATTGCAGCATGCTGTCATGCTTTAAAGTCTGGAACATCAAAAGCCTTCAATGGTGTTTGTGTGTGTGCGCGCGTATGCTAGTATTTAGAGCAGAACTGCTTCATCTGCAGGTATCACAGCTCCTAGTGGGAGGGTGTAATTAGTGGCGGTGTCTTTGTATGAGCATGTCAATGCACATCCCCATAAATACAAAGCCCACGTAACTTCTAGTCAAATACTTACAGGGTAAGTCCCCTCGAGTTACTTGGGGCACAACCAAACAATGACTAACCACTGGTGAGAGCTCATCATGAAGTCATTGCAAGAGGCAGCTGGGATTAAATCCAGTCACCGCCCTCCAACTCCTTGGATATCACCTTGACTGAGCCTGCACGGTATCCCATGTTCACATAGCGCATACCAAGTGCCAGGAAGCAAAGGAAACAAAATCAAATAGTCCACGATCTGCATATCCTCAATGCCAAAACATCTCCCAGTGCTGAAGAAAGCATGCGCCTATTTCCAGACAGACGTTCGAGAAATGCCCGTCTACACACACACACACACACACACACACCATTATTTGTATTGGGCTTTGTTACAGGCTCTGGCAGGCAGAACGTGAGAGAAATGAGAACTTGTCCAAGCACATGTTTTGCGACACTAAGGAGTGTTTTCTTTCCACTCTAGCTGCATACAGAAGCAAATTGCTCACGCTTGCTCCAGAGCTGAATGTCTTCTCTCTTCCGCCCATGAGGCAACCCTGGAAGGATACCGGCTGTGGTGTATTTTAAACACGTCAACCAATGCATCACCGTTGATCCAGAGAAGCCAGGGTTCTGTCTGAAATCTGGGCAAAGACCAAGGTACTCTCACCTATGCAGAAGTACATTATTTGGTTATTGGTGGGCAGAAGAAGAAAGGAGTTATCTTCCTGGTCTCCTGGGACTTTTACACGCTTTGTGGTTCGCAGATACTGATCCAGCATGAAACTGTGGTTGTTGTCCTGCATCACTTGATCCGACCAGCCAGCTAGATCGCCAGCAGTCCATAAAGATGCCAACAACATTCTGTTAATCGTTCCCCTAATCCGCTCCCAGGTTCAGTGCCAAAGGTGTGGTCTAATTATGTTTTTGCAGTGTTGCAAATATTCTCCTGGGAATCGGCTCCTCACAAAGCATGTCACTGGAATGATCACCCCACCCGCCGTCATTCTTTTGTCTGGAGCGAGTGAAAGATCGAGGGGGAGATTTTAGGGAGCGGTACAAGAACGTACGGAGGAGTGAATGGGTGGGATCTTCAGCAATGCCGAGGATTCTGACCTGTCACACCAAGTCAGGCCGGGCCAAGTAGGCCGGGTTTGAGGATTACTGGGAAAAGAGCAGCACAAATCACTGCTGGGTTTGGCAAGAGTCTGCAAATGGTGTTACCGTGAAGGAATGTCCACTTGGCAAAAAGACACTTCCCGGCCCAAGTCAAGAACACGAGAGCTGGGATAGAAATTAAACACGTTCCCTTCGTTTTCTCTCAAGAGCTATGTTTTGACCACAGTGCACATGGAGGGATTTTAACCAAAAAGTGCCACACCAATGAGTTATCTTAATGTAAAGCATGGCAAGCATCACTTGACAAACCCTCTATCCAATGAAACACGGTAGACCAACAACAGCAGTAAAATTTTGTTGACTCGCAGGCCTTTTCCCCACTTCCATTAACCAGTGTGGAAGTGCAAGTGTTATTCTTCTGAAACTTTCAGTTAGGTAGCGAAAAACAGCGACTTGCAATCCTTGCTGCGTCCATAAACTCTCAAATAATTCATGCAAGCCTTCATGCTTGAGGTTTTTTCCCCTTTCCCACTGATGTGCTTGTGATGAAGACGTAGCTTGATGCTAGAGGTGAAAGTGGCCACTACATTAAAAATACTGACCATACATGGGGCCATTAAAGATTAAAAATCTGTTGTCCGAATTGCTTCCTTGGAAAGCCAGTAACGGGTGTTCATGAACATGCACCAATTCCTTTGTCTTGTGAAGTAAGCTAACTACAGACATGTGGTTCTGCTGCCACAAAGTTGGAAGCACAACTGTATAGAAGAAAAGTACAGGATGTCTCTGTATGCTGTAGCGGTACAATTTGATTGTGGGCTGGATTTAATACAATCGTTCACTTTTACTACACTACTCCTTGTGCTTCCTCTAGTGTAAAAAACAGTCTGTTACACCCGCATCATGGAGATAATGGTGCTGAAAATTCTGCTCTTCTTGTACCTGACTTTTTGCACCTGTTGTACGTCGCTCTGGATAAGAGCGTCTGCTAAATACCTGTAATATAATGTAATGCAATGTAATGTAATGTAAAAATCTTGGCTAAAACAGGTGCACGGTAAATGCCGGAGGTTAACCGTCAAGCGGATGAAAACATAGCTCGCGCGCTGCACTGGTCCTTCCTGCTCTGTTGCTTATCACACATTGTGATTGATAAAATTAATTCTCAGCTCCCTGACTGGATGCGACAATCTGCTTTGCATTACAAATCCACCTAAACCAGAGTATTTGCGTTGGACGTGGGGCTGTTTTAAATATCACATCGCACATGAGGTGAGAAGGAGTGCTGAATCGTGTCCGCTCTATTGAGTATGAAAATGTACAGATTCCTACCAGGTGATTTACCTAACTAACAACAAACATGTGTTTTAATGCAAAACAGCACAGGACTCTAAGCTGAAGGGGGGGGGGTAAAAATAGCAAAAATTATGCTGTAGTACAGTACTACAGTGAATCTGGTGTGAAAACAACTGTACTTTTGGACCATATAGCAATGGTTATAGAACAGAGTTCGTTCTAACGGCACTATCCAGTGTCACCCAAATGAGGATGGGTTCCCTTTCGAGTCTGGTTCCTCTCGAGGTTTCTTCCTCTTGTCCTCTCAGGGAGTTTTTCTCGTTAGGGATATACAACTCAGATAATTCGTTTCACAACCCACAAATATTTCTATAAAAATGATTACAACAAAATATAAAGTAAAAATACATAAAACAAAATAAGCTGCACTTTACTTTTAAAAAGACTCATGGCTGGTGTGAGGGAGACCAGAGAGGAGGAGAGAGGGGGAGAGGAGGAGGATTATTGTGGAGGATGACTTTCACTACAACTCACAGAATCACTGCAGTCCGTCGCTCACTGGGATCTTTTTCTTTTCGTGTGACTTTAACAAGGAAACTATCCAACGATCGCTGCTTTTGCCTCCTT
>JAQMCW010000032.1:25496852-25507114 GCA_030068335.1 Chrysichthys cranchii | reverse complement strand
GCCCAGCAACATGTTTGGAGGAGAAAAGGTGAGGCCTTTAACCCCAAGAACACCATGCCTACCATCAAGCATGGTGGGGGTAGTATTATGCTGTGGGGCTGTTTTGCTGCCAATGGAACTGGTGCTTTACAGAGAGTAAATGCGATAATGAAGAAGGAGGATTACCTTCAAATTCTTCAACATAACCTAAAATCATGTGTGCATGTCTTTGGACTGTGGGAGGAAACCCACAGAGACACGAGGAGAACATGCAAACTCCACACAGAAAGGTGCCCAGGTCGACCCTGGGGATCAAACCCAGGACCTTCTTGCTGTGAGGCGACAGTGCTAACCAACACACCACAATTAACCAATTTATTTTTGTATTTTGTTTAGCATTCGAATTCAAAGGAAATCTCAAATAAATCTTCACACCGACTGATAAGTATTTTGCATACCATTCCTCTGGATTTTCTAGATTAGTGGATACTTTTGAACATTATGTAAGAGTTTGCAATTTGATACACAGCTCATGACAACAATCACGACAACGGCGAAAAGTTTTAATGGAGCTCGTCAGTGTGTTTAACATCGCGGTGCAAATGCAAAAAAAGTCCGAGATATTTTACAGTTCAACTTCGAAAACGTTTGGGTAGGGATAGTTTGGCTCGGACATCCTATTTGTTGCTTCTGCGTGCACACAGGAAGTTGTGTGTCAATTCTAAACCAATCTTTAAAGTTAGCTATTTTTTAATAGAGATAAAAACACCACCACTGGTGCATCAACCAAAATAAAGCCAAATTATATATTTAAATTATTTATTTATTTATTTATTTTATGAAAGTGACTCAAATTTTGACCATCACAAATACCTAGTGGTAGTGTAGAAATCTGTCTTATGCTCATTCTGTCTGTGGGGGTAATAATATAATAATATTCCTTTCACAGGAATTTACCGACCCTACTACATCCAATAAAGGCACCATGAAAATAAAAAACAATATTTGATCGAAAGCTTGGACTTTTAGATGCATGTCATCAATTCGGAGAGGGCCTTACAAGATGACTAAACGTTTGTTAAAAAAGAGTCTTTGGCAAATCAAATAGCTGGTTTCTTCATGGAGGCCCCGGGTGAACTCAAAATGCACTCCTCACACAGGACGACTGTAAGCGCTTGCCTTTTCCACTCTACAGCTTCAGTGTTTAGCCATCGGTGATGCGACTCCGGATCAGGCTTTCATTGCTACACGTCAAATTATATCCCTAATAATCGGCGTACAAATGACAGTGAAGTGTTTACCTCCCTCAATGCTCTACAGGCATTACAGATGTACATAATGTCCATAATGTAACTTTATCAGAGTCATTACTTTACAGAAAGCCTGTTTAGTGGCATCACAGCGAAGCTTGTCACGCACTCTTATTAAACACCCGCCTGAAGACAGCACTCGCTGCAATGTCGGCTAATTAAGAGAGCTTTTTTTAATGGAGTTATTACAGCTGCCCGGGATGACGCGGCTACCCATGATTCACAGCGAGGGGCCGAATACAGCCAGATTTAATGGGATCCACATGGGGGGCTGCTGGGAGTCTTTTGTGTGGCATCAGTAAGGGGTGCCACTCTTATAGAGTACAGCTATAGAAGGTACATTAATCACTCCAGGGCTTTTTCCTTTTCTGCACATTTTAAGTCTGGCTCGGGGCAAAACTAAACCGACAGAAATAGGCCGTGTTCTCGCTGATATCATATTCCAATAATGGATTACACTGCATGAGTCCAAGGTAGCAGAGGCAATTTAAGATTATGCAAATCTGAACATGCTAACTGTCCACATCTAGCATCAGTTCATGCTAGTTGGTCCTGACTAGCATTATTAGCTACTTATTAGCTATTTTGTCATAAACCATAATCAATATTTATGATAAGCAAAAAAAGGTTACTAAAGCTCATAATGGCGATGTGCATGACTCGTCCTGGATAACAGTCGAAAGAATTCTGTTTGTTCCAAAAAATATTTTGCATAGCAAAAATGTTACACCATGGCAGTGCTGAAGTCTTGATTCTGATTGATTCGTTTTCTTAGTGCCTCAAAGAGTAGTTTGGCTGTAAGATATATCACAGCTTTATATTAATGTGCTCATCATTCGACGTTAACACTTATGGAACTTGTATACTGGTTTCTGTTGGGGGATGTGCCACATTACAGGCACTAGCTTGTTTCGTATACATTTCGCACACTTAAATGTAACTATACATAAAATATACGATAAAACATACATCATGCTTTTTTTTTCCTTTTCTTTTTTTTTTTTTTTAAAAAAAAGGTTAACGTTGGCAAATTCCCGTGGTTATGAAAGACACTAAAGACATCAAGATGTGCTCTTATTGAAAAATAATCATCTTTGGTTGGTTTTATTCCAATAACGTTGCCGCGGCATATTGAGCTATAGGAAGATTAATGGTATGATGCTATAATGGTTGAGTGAAGATACCATGCTGAAGCAAACCATTATTACAGCAGATGCTATTAAAACATTACAGAAAACCTTTTTTGGGGTGGGAGCTAAAACTGGAACTTCTGTTAATATTGCTGAATTCTGGCTGAACATTCTAATCAGATACTATGCTAGCTAGGGTTCAGTTACCATAACCTAAAATGTGTCTAATTCCCTGGTGTCCAGTGAGCTTGTGTCCCACCCAGTGTGTATCCAGGCCTAATGACCTGATCATTATTATAAGGCTTGAGATCCATATAAACTTTGACCAGAATAAAGAACTTGAATATGAATAAATGAATGTTTGGCAAGATTTCACCGATTACACACACAGTTTTCTGTGAGTGATTATATCCTTCTGAGACCCCACTGTCACTACAATGTGTGTAGGAGTGGCATGGTGGTGTGGTGGTTAGCACTGTCGCCTCACAGCAAAAAGGTCCTGGGTTCGATCCCCGGGGTCGACCTGAGTGCCTGTCTGTGTGGAGTTTGCATGTTCTCCCCGTGTCTGTGTGGGTTTCCTCGGGGTACTCCGGTTTCCTCCCACAGTCCAAAGACATGCACAGAGGGGATTAGGCTAATTGGCGACTCTAAATTGACTGTAGGTGTGAATGTGAGTGTGAATGGTTGTCTGTCTCTGTGAGTTGGCCCTGCGGTGGATTGGCGACCTCTCCACTTGTACCCTGCCTCTTGCCCGAAGTCAGCTGGGATCGGCTCCAGCTTCCCCCCTATGACCTTGTAAGATCTTTGTAAGATCCTCGTATGAGGACCATTGGGCATTACTCATTTGCCAAACCTCTTCCTGTTTCGAGACGATGATCAATTTCTCTAGTTATCAGTTACTAAAAAAACAGAAACAGGGAGGAGACAGGATAACGTCAGAGGTTGGGTCTCAGGAGAATATCCTGTATATTCGTAATAGAGGTCATGTTATAATTCCAGATTGAATTCAGTATAAAAAGTGTGTGTATGGGAAACCCGGTAGTGTGCATTTGTATTATTACAATCTTCCATTGTGGAAAATCACCCAGACTTCACAAACGAACACCCTTTTCACCACCTGAGGCTTTGAACAGATTAACAAAATAGGCCCAACAACAACAACGTTATTCCACACACGTTTCGTCCAGCTCCGTAAAAAGAGAGCGAGAGACGTCACATACCGATATAGAGGGAGAAAAACACCTCCAACGTGTTCGTTTGTGTTTTTTTCGTTCCTTTTTTCATAATGCAAAAAAAAAGCCAAAAATATCTCAACAGTCACCGGGGACTGAATGACACCAGGGAGAAAACATTACACATGTGGAGAAATTGAAGTGCCAATATGAGCAGCCTAGAAGAGAGCTCGAGGAGGAAAAAACAGGAACTTGATAGACGTGAAGTGGGGAAGAGAGAGCGCACGAGGAAATCTCTTTGGCCAGCCATGCTTGACCATGCTCCTTGGAAAGCCCTTCTCTCCCCTCGTGCTTTGGCTCATGTGCTGCATGGAAATGAACCAGCACTTCACTGCTCCACTCGTCCCCGTAATACACTCTCTGTAGTGGTGACGGCCCACTAATGAGTACACTTCCAGCCATTAGGCTGCTTACGACAGCTAGTGTGCCGCTAAGCCCCAGGGGTTGCAACGCACCATGTCCTCCAGGCTTTTAAGCCTCCGCGCGTTTATATCGCAACGTGTTACATTTTATTGTCCATATAATGGTGCTACTTTTAGGGGTGGATGATACAGACGAGGGTTAGAGTCTGAAAATAACTAAAAAATAACAAGAAAATGAGAATACCACTGCATGACCACCGAGCAGCAACCAGCGTCGACTGAAGGAAAATACACTGATCATGTCGTACGCAGAGAATAACCATGATGCAGGACGCTGTTCTAGGAAAAGGATCAATGAACGGTGGTGCGAGATGTGGCTCAACACAACGTTGAGTTACTTGTACCACCTCGAAGTTGATTATTTTCCAAGAACAGCATTTTCTTTTAGTCTACAGCAATCTGTCAACAATTTATGAAAGATAGTGGTGTCTAAAGTGGTGAAACAAGTTAGTTATGCGTACCTCTTCCATTATAGCAGCTATAAGCCAGCATTCCCTTACTAGCATCCTGATATACAGCTTGTTACGCTTCCCGAAAATGCGCAAATCCACTTTCCTGAAGATTTTCCCATGGCAGGAAACAGTGTTACAGTGAATGTTATAAGTTATACGTCATAATGTTATAAGACCTACAACTGGAGACTCCATCCATAAAGGTTAAATGAACGCCTCCTTACAGAAAACTCCACCATATTCACAATGACCATTTAGTCTCGCTAAATAATCTGCTGATTTTTAAGTCTTACATTACGCTACGCTTCACCCGTACGCATCAATGAGAATAATGCCCGCATCCTAGATTTCTTACAAAAATAGTACCCTGTGTCTGTTACCCAAGGTCAGGGAAGATCCAGGCAGATCCAGGTCAGTGGGAGCTGAGCAGTGCGCGCCAGAATGCATAGGCTTAGCTGGCTCGGTTTTTTGTCTCTACAGGCATGAGGCAGGCATTTCCTCCCTTTTAATCCGACCAGTTTACAAGACAGCCACTTTATAGGGTCATTGTGAATGGCTGTTTCCCTCCATTTAGCCAGCGCGCCACACTCATTCCAGCTAGTTTAACGCTGCCATGGCTCCGAGAAGAAGGATTACGCTTGGGTCCATGTTGCTTTGCGAGGCCCGTGCAGCACAGCCAGCAGGCGGTTGTTTGGATTTGTTGGCCTTTTAAAATGGACAAATCCTTCAAACAATGCTAAAAAGGGTCGAAGCAATGCAGCTAGTTAACATGGCGGGGCTAAATAATACAATTAGTGTTCATTTAGCAGCATGTGGTTTTATGCTAGTTTAGAAATAGTAAAAGAAAGCTGCCTAGAAGGAAACAAGATGCACTGGCGCTTCTTTACGGTCTTTGGGATCATGAGATTTCTAGGCAGCAAGAGCCATAGCTAACAACATTAAGCTATTGAACTGTATAGGTTAATCCATTTCAGGCACACACATAGCACAACTGAAACAGAAACAATTACATGAACTTAAAAAAGAAAGAAAGAAGGGAAGAAAGAAAGAAAAAGCTATTAAATCCGTGACCTTTCCCCATCGTGGAAAGGAGCTTGTGTGCCATTATAAGTCGTGTTAATTTTGTTAGTGTGACTGAACGTGTGCGAGACTGAAAAGTAAAGGCCACTTTGCCATTTTAAGAGAAAAATAAGACGCTAAACGCATGCCTTTTATAAGTGGTAATACATGCATAAGCAGGCACTTGAAATTCACTGTCAGCAAACATCAGAGAGGAGGAAATTTGCTGCATGAGCGACTTGTAGCAGGTTGGTGATGATGAGGCCAGAGGACTCAACCCTGACCAAGTTATTATCCTGCCATCAGATTTTATATTTAAAATGACAACTCTACAACTCTTCTCACCACTCGCTAAACTGGCACACGTCCAGCCGGCTCGCGTCCTTCACCGGGACACTGCCGCTTCTCTTTATTTTATTTTCTATCAATGCTACTCAAATAATGGAATGAGATGTTCATCTCGAGCCTTTTGTACGAATATCATTCTAACTAATTAAGGCTCCCACTGGGGAGACTGTGAAGTCAGCCACGGGCAAAGACTGAAAGAAATCGGTGAGGGTGGAGGAAAAGAAAGAGGCAAGAAAAAAGAAAAAAAGGAGAGAAAAAATCCAATTCCATCATAGACGAGCGTAACAAAGAGGGCGGTGGCCGATACCACACAAAGGCGGAATGAATTCGCAACAGCCGGGGTGCAAAGGCATTCTTTTACTTCCTATTATAGCGCACGACCAAGATGTTGTGATCTGATTCTCGACGGCGTCTCGGTGCTTTTCCGATCTTTCTGAATTCCAAAGCCGCTTCATCCATTATCTTTTAATAGGAGGGTGATTGCTCCACAATGCAATCGCTACTGCTCACAGCATCCGCACAATGAGACAAAATAAATAAAGAAAGAAAGCTGCCGTGGACGACAAAACAGACAACAATGAGTGAATGTGCTCACATAATGATTATGGCACTGATAAATGTGCGAGCTATAATTTACGCTAAATAGCCCTGCACTATCTGAAGTCTATAAGGGAAAAAAAAGCCTTTAGAGGCTGACCTGGGGTTTGGATTGCTTTTACTCTACTGCTACTATTAATATTAATACTATTATTAATAATAACCGTGTCTGCATTCGAAGTCAAACCTCATGTCTATTTATACCATCAGCCAAACTTGGTCATCTCTCATCACCTCGAATGGCTGATTTGACATGTTTAGCTCAATGTACTTCACAGGGTAAGAGTTTGCTTTGAAAAGCATTTCCACCCGCAGCTTGGCAACATGAGCTAATCTTTCTAGCTACCTGCTACACTCTAATGTTAGAGTACAGCTGGGTAATGTAGCTGAAAAATGCCTCATGTCTCATGCTAGCTTCTGGCGTACGCTTCCAGACTACTGGACTTCAGGTCAGCGATTCCAGGCTTCTGGATTACGCTTCCCAGAATGCACCTCTGAATACAGACATCGACGAGAGCACCTATGCACTATGTCCGGCGTCATGCTCGAAGTCATCAGACTTCTAACCGTGCATACAGCTCAGACTAGCTAAGAGCTAAACATCTAAACAGCTGACCAGCTATATATATATATATATATATATATATATATATAGAGAGAGAGAGAGAGAGAGGGAGCATGAAAGAGAGAGTGTGTGATTACAGTAAACGTAAAAGCGAGAGAGCGAGATGTGCAGACGAGGACAGGAAGTGGACGTACCTGTGCCCTTCATGATGTAATCAACAGCTCGGTCGCTGATGGCCGCGTCGCTCGGTTTGATGTCCATGAACGGCTTGTTGCCGATTCCCATTGAGACCATTTCCTGCATCCGCAGTTCTGTTGAGCCGAGGAGACGTGTGTGTGTGTGTGTGTGTGTGTGTGTGTGTGTGAGAGAGAGAAAGAGACCACACAGTGAATACCATGATAAAACAATATAGTCTTTAACTCAGAGAGGTTAAGATATAATGGAAGTCCTTCAGATTAGATGACATGCCGTCCCTGTCCACCAGGGGGCGCGGTCGCTCGCATATACTGAATAAAGCCACTTTTACCAGTAGCTGCTGCGAATGTACCACATACTGTCATCTAAAATTAAAAAGAGCTACAAATCAAACTTCTCATCACTCCTAACATAAAACTATTTCAAACATTAGGACTATTTATAGATTATTTATAAATAACGCCATGCTAACCTGAGGTCTATAATACGTCTCTTACCTGTCAGCTACATTAATCTCAAATTCCTCTGACATTTACATGCTAAATAATGAGTTTAAAAAAAACAAACAAACACAAAACAAACAAAACAGTGCCCAGGCCACACCCACGAGTGACCAGTTATTCGGTAGTGCGTACGTCGAGTGAGCTGACCTCTGTTTCTGAGTGCTTGTCTCCACAGGATCTTGCCGATGATGGAGGTCCAGGCCGCCTTGGTCTCGGCTGAGTTGGCCTGCAGGATGAACGTGTCCTGGGACTTCCTGCGGCGGAACCAGATCTCGAACCGGAGGCCGCTGTCGCCGACGTTCTCCGTCATTCCAATCTCTGCGGTCTGCGGGGAACCGGTAGTGATGTTAACTCATATGACGATGTATTTGTTATGACGTTCTAATGCTTTTTAGGATTACTGAGTAAGCCTCGAGGGAGTCCTGCTGGTGAGGCAAATTTAATGGAAGCATATAAAGGGTGACGTGTGTTTTATCAGCTGTAGATTTGGTGCCAAATTTCACCTTCTACCGACATCTTCGGTGTATAACCTGACACATTATCAGGTAACCTGTGATTGAACTGAGCAAGATTTTACTGGCATCTCATACAAAGGGACATTTAAGAATCTTCACAGATCACTGAATCCACATTGTACAAAATCTGCATTCCCAATCCTTAAATAAATAAATAAATGAATGAATGAATGAATGAATGAATGAATGAATGAATGCGCCCTGTCACATTGAGGATTACTTTTGAAATGAACGCCATGCTGTTGAGACATCCGACAGGTTTAAACCCTTCACCTTAAAAGACTGTTTGTAGATGTAGATGTCGTAACCCCCTTCAATCTTTTTGGTCTTGCTAAATAGGATGAGGTCCTCGAACAGGAAGACGTGTCGCAGATACTTCCTGCGTCCGCACCACACTATGAACTCGTCCTGGCACCTCAGCTGACCCTGTTCTTTCAGATTCACCTACAAAACAAACCAAAAAAACAAACAAAAAAAATCACTTCGCGTGTCCTTGAACTCTAAAAGGTGTGACGGATTCAAACGGGTGTTCAGCGTGCTGCTTACATCACATCCTCTGATGGCGTCCATGGCGAGCAGGTCGTTCCCGTGGCGCAGCTGGAACTTGACCATCTCCTCGGCGGTCCTGAGGTCGGTGAGCTCCTGCTCCTGTGACTGGCTGCACTCTTTTATCAGGTCCTTCAGGAGCAGGGCGTATTTACTCATCCTCTGGATGGGCTTCAGCAGGTAGGACGCCAGGTCCATCTTGTCCTCCAGCTCCACCTGCTTATTCTGCGGGAAACACACGTCAGAGATTTAAATCCTTTTTTTTAAATTATTATTATTTATAACAAATTTCTAACCAATAAAGCAGAGCAAACAAAACGATCCTTCAATGGAAAAAAAAACGTGTGACGTAGAAAAGTCAAAGGTCATCTTCTACGTGACATGAGTGTAAAAAAAACAAGCGCGGTGCTTAAAAGCAAACTTGCCTACACATGACCTTTGACCTGCTAGCTTTGAAAGACAGACAGACCGGTCCTCCCAGAGGCGCTGTAAAATGGGTCACAACAATAAAACGGAAAAAAAAGAAAGAAAAGAACATGACATTTTAAACTTCTACATTATTTAGGAACCCTCTCTGGGCGACGCTTGAGATTAGATTAGAACTTCTCTCCTTCACAGTGATGATAAATATAAACCATTCCATTTTAGATGGAGCCGCCGAAGTCTCCTTCACATCGCAATGTGTTTTGTACGTATGTACCACGACCTTTGAGGGGCTTTTCAGGAAGTTTCAAAAGGTTGTGTTGTCCGATTCAAAATGGAAACGGCGACGTTCCTGACGATCAGGCATTCCAAGACCCAGGGAGCAACGATTATTATCAGTTCTCCTCTGACCTCAGAGCAGCTGAGGAGGACATTTTAGATTTTTCATCATGTTGAGCTCTGACGAGACTTTACGACCATGGAGTGAATGTCTTACTGTAGACGCCAGACGTTTTAGTCCAAATGTAGACATGAGCAAAGGTTACACGCACACTTTTACACTGTACAGAGTTGTAACGTAAATGCTGTATAATGTACAAAATGGCCGAGTCCAAATCCACTGCAAGCCTGACAAGGACAGAGGAAATAATATACAAAATAATGAACATTACCCATGATAAAATCACAAGCAACACACCCTCTAATAGCTTATCGCTTTACTTTAATACACCTCGCGATTTAGTATGGTAATTCATGTCAATTGTGACCTGTCATATCAAGTCAGGTATTAAGTCACTTCGGGTTAGTTATGTGCTACGGCCAATAAGGTGCGATAGAAAATCGTGGATTTTTACTTAGAATACAGTGGAACCTCTGGTCACGAACTTGATCCGTTCCGAGACTCTGTTCGTGACTCGATTTGTTCGCGACCCGAATCAGTGTTTCCCATTGAAATGAATGTAAATCCAATGAATGTGTTTCAGCCT
>JAQMCW010000032.1:25242204-25254072 GCA_030068335.1 Chrysichthys cranchii | reverse complement strand
TAATGATAATGATAATAATAATAATAATAATAATAATAATAATAATAATAATAATAATAATAATAATAATAATAATATCTACTCACATAAAACTTAGCAATGTCATATCAATAATTTGGGATTTTAATTGAGTTAAATGACAACAAGTGTTATTCTGTTTATAATTAGATTTAGATTATGCAGAGTTTCAGCATGACCTGTGAAGTCCCTGTGAATGAACTGTTATTAAATTGATTGAAGTGCATTAAAATAAACCTGTGATTTGCAGCTGTACAACTATCAATCAGAGCTCTTGTTAGGGTAAATTAACAACACCTTTTGACCAAAAACTACAACTCTGACACAAATAAACTCAATCCTACGCCTATATCTAATTGCCTGCTGTTATTCTGTGATTTTAACGCGACAGACTGAAAAGAGTCTTCCAGTGGAAGACGCCAACACGGTAGTTGATTTCCTCCCTTTTCACTCCTGAGATCTCCCAGAGTTGTAACATTTCCTTCCTAGCCCACACTGCACCATCCATCTCCACCAGTCTAATGGCAGTCCCCTTATTAGTTCGATGATTACGCGTTGCAAGCCATTTAACATGACCAATGACTCATGTTCCATTTATTTGCTGCAGAACTCAGGTCAGTATTTTTCTTTCTGTTTTCCTTTAAGAGCAGTCGATAGCGGTGCTCGTTGTGAGCAGCCTAATCGCATGATATATTGTTGTTGTGCGAAATTAAATCTCCTAAGACTAATGTATTTAGTACCTTACAAACAATGCAGGCTTTATGACGCATTGTAATTTAACATTTGTTTGGTTAATGAGCAGCGTGCGGCTTGACCAACCATCCACAAGAACTTGCTGGCCCATTAAATAAACTATTAGCCCTTGGTAATGAGAAGTGTGTGACACCACTAGTGGGTCGGAAAGCTGTGTGTATGTGCTCACACTCCTCAGGAGATGAGATCAAGTGTGAATTCATATAACACGATTTCATTATTGTGTACAATATAATGCTAAATATATATATATATATATATATATCAAAAAGTAACTTGACGGTTGTTATGACATGCCTTCACGGATAAAGAAAACAAAAAACCAAAAACAGCGATAATAAAAACTTTCTTCACAGAGGTGATAATGGGTAGAGTTTTTTATTTATTTTTATTTTTTTTAATTCATTCGGTATCAGGGGCTAGTCACACTCCAACTCTGCAGCCTGTCTGGGAATATTTGCTAGCACTCTCACTAGCTGATTATCCAAGCCTAATTAATGTAATGCTTTCATGGTGTCGGACCTGCATATTGACCTTTGCATAAATATGTTTTGTTAAATTTAGCTCATCTTGTAGCAGCCTGTTAGCCTGTCAGTGAACGCATGCTTTGGAAACCAGAACGCTGTTCTCCATTCGGACTGATCACAATGTGTTGTCTTATTGTTTCTACAGGAACGACTTATACGAGGACTTGAATGACAGATTTAAAAGAACAATTGAAGCTCCACTATTTCTAACTGGTCGTTTGCTTAAGGAGGCTCCGTAAGCTTTAGTAAACGCTAAAGAATCTACAAAGACAAGTGCTTCCGGCTACATTAATCACCCGTCTTTGCTACACTTGTTCAGAGAAGTATTTTGGTTCTCACAGATCATGTGGAGAAATCAGTACGTACATGAACGTTTCTACTAACACGAAAGGAATGGTTTTCTTTTAAAGTACTATATACACACATAAATGCTTATATCCTTAATATTGATATTTTTAATATCCATCCATCCATCCATCCATCCATTTTCTGCTGCTTATCCAGGTCAAGACTGCCCAGGTCAAGAAGGCCAACATACCCAGATCTTCCTCTCCTTGGCCACCTCCTTCAGCTCTTCCTGGGGGATACTGATCCAATCCAAAGCCAGCTGAGAGATATAATCTCGCCAACCTGTCCTGGGGTCTCCTCCCAGCTGCTTAGAAATGCCTGGAAAAACCTCACCTCAGAGGTGTCCAGGAGGCATCCTAGCCAGATCCCTGAAACACCTTAGCTGGCTTCTTTTAATGCACAGGAGCAGAAGATCTACACCGAGCTCCTCCTGAATGCCCAAGCTCCTCACGCTGTCTCTAAGGGTGAGCCCAGAAACCCTTATCAGGAAGCTTGCATCTTATTTCCCTGCTTGTACCTGAGATTTTGTTCTTTTGATCACTATTCAGAGCTTGTGAGTGTAGGAACGTTGACTGGCAAGTAAATCAAAAGCTTCAGCTTTTGGCTAAGCCCACTCTTCATCTCAACCCAACAGATTCCTATAGCATCCATATCAGTGTAGACGCTGCACCATTCCTCCTGAGGCAACAAGTCTTTTCAAGCTAAGAACGTGGAGGTGTTCATTCTCATTCCATCTGCTTCACACATAACTGCCAACCACTCCAGTGCAAGCTGGAGGTCAGAGCTCGGTGAAGCCGACTGGACACCACATCATCACAGCACAAAAAAGCGATAATGCAATCCTGAGCCCATCGAATATTCGTACTGTTTTTATACTATTTAATATAAAATCTCATGAATATAAACATGAAATCAAAGCTTTTTAGGTATCTAAGGCACATTATTAACTGACGTTATCAGTGTGAACATGGAATTATTAAAATCGTAGAAAGGCTCTTACGAGAATGTCTTGAGGATGGAGGGGTGTTCGATTTCTTGGTAACATGACAAGTCGCATTATAGTTGTCTTAAAAAATAACAGGTTGGTGGGAGAGTCACTGCTTATACTGTATCTGCTCTCGTGCAAGCGATAATAGGAACTGATGGCATGGATGTTTGACAAGATTAAATGAGCCAAATGTGAACATATAAGGTATGATGCAGCATTAATAAGAAATTAAGGTTTAGTGTCTTAAAGCAAATAGCAGTTGCGAGCGAATTGCTGGAGTTTTAGATACTTTGGGATGTGCATGGAAATGAATCACCTCCAAGGTGGGAAAATCAACCCATAAACCATGATGTCTTGAGTTAAGCCACTGTATGAAGAGTTAAGAATAGTAATATTAAGGTTCGAGTTAGAGACAGGGTTAATGGTCCTACTTTTCATAAAACGTCTTTACAAAATGTAAAAAAATTCAGTCACATCGCTGTCACTTGTTTGAACTGGTACACATTTCTAGAGTCCCTGGGAATCAGCACGAAAGGATTAAACAGAAATGATGAACATAACTTTTTGTAAAGAAACAATTATTTCATGTTTATGTCTTCAGATTTCAGGATAGAGGATTTTGTGCTTTGTTATTCCTATAAATAATTTTTTAAAAAATGTCTAATATCCAGTAAAAGGTTAAATGACAAAGATCATGTTTTGGATTTAATATAGGTCAAGAGGTTGCGAGAGAGAGAGAGAGAGAGAGAGAGAGAGAGAGAGAGAGACGAATAATGTAATATATTTCATAACTGGAACAAACTTCTTTTGCGGATGTTCCACAATATTACACGCATGCATGGGCAGAATGTATGATGAGTTGTTTGTTAATAATTTTATTAAAATGTAAGATTGCTATACACTACAATACATGCTACTGTTAGAAAATTAACACACATGAGGTGTAGTAACTGCACTTTTTTCCATGCTGGTGACCAAATTTTTGTACGTTTAAATCCCAGGACTGACCAAAGAGCCACTGTTACACATAAGACCCTAACACTCACTCTGGATAAAAGAAATACATGCATTAAAATAACATTTTGGTGTAAACAGCAGACATCCGTTTTACAGATGTTGTGTGCTACTCATTTCGCAGAACAGCAGAGGGAGACAATGGCACACAGAAATCTGTTTGAACTGTCATTCTTCCTTTTTCTTTTTTTCCCTCATGGAATATGGTTTATTATTTTATTATTTGCTTTAGATAAATATATATAAAAGGCCTCTATGTGCAATGCCTGTTTTAGTAAACATTACTTTAAGTATTGATTTCTGGATCCAGGAAAGCATGAAGTGACCTGACATGAAAAGAAAATCCTGCTTGATTTCAACGAAAAATGGTCAAACTGAAACTGGTACACCTTTTTCTGAATGAAAAAATGAAAAAACCTAAAAATAAAAAAGCCAATCTTTATTTATACTCTGTCTTTGTTTGTAATCGTATGGTTTCTCTGCATGTTGCATATGACCAGGACCGGCACAATTAGACAATTAGAACGAACGAAATATTACTCACTATTAAATTAATAAACCTTGAAATATTGTAATTAAGTTTCTGTATGTATTTTTAACAGATGGTAATGAGGAGGTTCTGAGATTAGGACCTGTGAGCATATGAAATGAAGGTTATCATAATTTCAAATGAGTGTAAATGAGGTGAAAACCAACTCAGCCTGGCGTGACTTAAAACTGGCTTCATGCCTCATTTAAACCATGCCAAATAATAGAGGAGTCCATGGAAATCAGACTTAAGAAAAGATCAGAGTGGCTATAAGTGGGAACGAGGGAGAGAGAGAGAAAGAGAGAGAGAGAGAGAGAGAGCAGTGTGGTGCACAAACATGCACTTTACACTGTCCATGGGCTCGAATTCAAGTCAGACTTTTCTTCAAAGTGAATTTAAATTAGCTGAGTTTCCTCCGCTGTATGACAAACCTACTGGAAATCACATCTCTGAACTCGGTTCTGATCCAAACATGGAGTGTTAGAAACACACTCCTTTAAATATCTAATGCAAATTAATGCATATGCACATCTTTGTTACTGTAATAAGGGTGAGGATCGATGTGGTTCAGGAAGAAATTGTGCCTTTAAAGATACCTACAACATTAATTCATCAGATCTTCTTCTCTCTACAATCTGTGTAATACCTACTCACCCACCTACCCACCTACACACCCACCTATCTACCCACCTACACACCCACCTACCTACCCACCTACACACCCACCTACCTACCCACCTACACACCCACCTATCTACCCGCCCACCCACCTGCCAACCTACCTAACCACCTGCCTAAACCACCCACATACCCACCCGCCTACCAACCTACCAACCTGCCCACCCACATACCCACCTGCCTACCAACCTACCCACCTGCCCACCCACCCGCCTACACACCTGCCTACACACCTGCCTACCCTGCCTACACACCTTCCTACCCACCTGCCCACCCGCCTACCAACCTACCCACCCGCCTACCAACCTACCCATCTACCTACCCACCTACCTACCCACCTACCTACCAACCTGCCCACCCACCTACCCATCTACCTAAAATCCTGCCCACCCACCTATCCACCTAACCACGTACCCACCTACCTACCCACCCACCTATCCACCTAACCACGTAGGCAAAAAACTTTTAGAACTGAGAGTAAGACTGAGAGAAGCGAAACTAAGAAGGAGTGCTCTTGTTTGCAGAGATTTCTTGAGTTCTGGGTTTTGGTTGTCAATGTACCTGGTGCTAAACTGACACCATAATCATCATGCTAGAAATTCTTGCTTGGAATAAATTCTTGGTTGGGACATGTCAATCATGAGTACCGAAGGAACATCAAGGAACACCTCTCAGGAGTTGTCAAACTATTCGACATGCTGGGCTTTTTGGCAGGGCGTCGTGAGCTGTCCCAGACCCCACGTCGCTGTTCTTCCAGCCCCAGTCGTGTGAAAATCTGCCCGAATCCATGTAGTCCGATCCCGGCATTACTGTCTCTTCATCTTGTGCGATATGACAGTTTCTGCTTTGTTCCTCAGAAGTGTTTAATGCCCACATGGAGCATTTTATCATGCCCTCATAGGTTCATCTTTCAGCCCTTGCTTTTTAAGAGATTTTAAAAGTAGCTACACTTTGATTTCTAGCATTTAAACATCAGATATGAGAAATGAACCAGAACGTCTCCAGTGAACACCTGACCTTTTATTCTAATCTCATCTTCTCTTCATAGAAATGTAAACGTCCTTTTTTTTATTTCAGACAGGCCTACAATCTGTGTGTGTGTGTGTGTGTTCATGTGAAAGTGACATACATGATGATGTCTATATGTATCTCTTATTCGAACTTATATGTCATTTCCTGTGTTTGGAGTGGAACCTTTTGTCCCTCTCGTGCTGTCCGTCGTGATAGACCTGGCTCTTCCCTTCGGCTCCGTCCCATTCCCCTGCTTTCTCTTTCACTTTGTCCTCCTGCAACATTCCCCTAACACACTTCCCTCCACACGAGCCCCCCTTTCAGCAGCACTAAAGCCGTGGCTCTGCCGTACCCCGCAGGCCTACCTGGGGATCTTGGAGCTGTTTGCAGCCCGTGGAACATATGAGGACTTGTGTGTGCCCATGGTCATGGTGCCAGCCACAGTCTCCAACAATGTGCCGGGCTCAGACCTCAGCATTGGTGCAGACACCGCTCTGAATGCCATCACTCATGTAAGTGCGGCTGGTCGCCCTGCGCACAGTTACACTAACCAGACATAACAGGGTTTACCAGCTCCACGCCTGCAGTTTACCAGCTTTTTGCCAAACATCTCCGTGCGTACACAGAAATAAACACAAGGTTCTCATGATGTAGAAAAAGTCCAATGTAGGTCGATTGAGCAAACCAGTTGCATATGATAGGGTCCAAATAGCTGTGTCAGCTAAAAATAAGGATTCATGGGATATTTTTATTTTATCACTCGTCGAAAAACGAGTGCAGTTTTGAAAAATGAAAATCCTTGCGTTAATTGTTAAGCCGTTAATCCACGTAGTGTGGCTTTAATGCGTTAGCTTGTCCAGCTCTGAAGCCTCCTCATGTGGACATTCTGCTCCAGTGCCAGCTGTCTCGTCTTCTCGCAGATCGCTAACTAGCTTAGCCAAGCCTTTGTCATAACTCATTGCGTATCTGTGTCGTATTCTGGGACTCTGACTCCTGCATTCACACCGACGTTTCCAGGTCTTCCTCTTTTGTTTTTAGGGACTGGACTGCGATCTGTGATTTTTGACCACAGTGCCAGTCAGTGCAGCAGAGAATCTCTCACAGGAATAAGGAAAATATTACAAATAAGCGAGCACCAATAATCGCTAAACGCATTAGACGTATTTCAGTATAAAGGTATTTGCTATGTTTCAGGTTGGCGTTTTCCTTAGATGCCTACGATTCGTTTTGTATTCGCTTTCAGTAACGGTGGACGAGGATCTGTGAGGAACTACGAACCGGTAGGATGTGAGTTTAAATCCCGAGTCTGGCTGAAAGTCCCTGCTCAAACGTAGGCCTGGATCATGTCCTCTCTCAGTCATTCTGAATCAAAGCATGAGCCCAATAAGTACCTTTATAGCGAGAAAGTCTGAAAATAAAAAAAAAATTTAAAAAAAACAGTTCTTGGTTATAGACGCCGTCTTTAGGGGTCTAATGAAGTGTAATTTTAGAGCTGGCTAGTTGTTAAAATATTAACTAAATGGCTATTTGTTAGAAGAAATTAGCTATGCTTTGGCTAACGGATGGAAAGCTAATGTACGCGACGCGTTTTGAAGCAAATCGAGTCGGTTATTAACCTGCGGTCTTGCATTATGACAAGGTGCAGATCTCCGTTCGAGCACGCAGGCTCTGTAAATGGTGTGATTTAAATGACAGATTATAGGCCTGAATAGCAGGATTCCATTTCCCTTTCATAAACGCACGCTAAATTTCACACCCCATGCTGGTTATCGAGCCATAACGGCCTGCGGGTCGTTACTGTGAGCCGGCGCTAATCATAAACCCATTAGCCATTACTGATCATTAAAGCGTAAGTGCAGCAGTAACAGAGATTTAGGTGCTGTTGGAGACCGCAGGCTGGTAAACTCGAAGGCAAACTGGTGGCTCACAGGTAAGTGATGATGATGACGATGATGATGAGGCATGAAGGCACGCTGCTGGTTTTTTTGCATGCCGTCTTGTACCTTGACTGCAAACGCACAACCTCCACCCTCATTAGAGAGCCAATTTCCCAGCGTCCGAATTACGGCGCCAAGCCTCAGAGAGGGATTCAACACGATCGCTCGTTTAACTCAATGCACCGAGCACTCAGGCCTAACGCACCTTTAATGCGCTCAGGATCAGGACGGAGCTGCGCGAACACCTAAGTAATGGAAACGGCGTCGATTAACCTCATCACACCGCAGGAGGCCTGCCAAATTCTTGATTGAGTTTTAATTTTCAGCTCTCGGTTAGTAATCAAGCTCTGACGGGCGGCAAACATTAGCATAAATAATCAAGCTGAGTCATCGCTGCGCTTTGAAAAGGGTTTTATGGCTTTGACTATAAAAAAAACTAAAAGATTAAAAAAAAAAAAAAAAATCAAATACTGTGTAGAGACGATTGCCGTACCATACAGTTACTCTTGACAGTCAAACAGGATTAAATATAGATCGGAAAACAGGGGTAGATCAACACAAACTCTGTTTTGCGCTCTCCATCCTGCTGCTGTTGTCATGGCAACAAGTGCTTGGTGGTTTGTATGTTTTATAGCCCCAATCCGTCTTTTAGCATCACGCGATCCCACCTCACGCAGTGCGCACTTGTGTGTATGCATGCACCGATCCATGTGCATGCATGATGCTTTCTACCCCCACCCTCACCCCTCACCCCACCCCACCCCCATCTCCTGCCCAATGGGAAGCCGGCGCTGCTATCACACGGTCAGTGTGTGATCAACGGGGTCCACTCCTATACCAGAACATGCCTCAGCTGGTCTGACGTGTGCACTGCAATGTGCTGTGGTGTGTTTGTGTGTGTGTGTGTGTGTGTGTGTGTGTGTGTTCATGGGGTCATCTCAGGCGCTTGAGTGTCTGCTGCAGCTCTATGAGGCTCGCAACGCGTATGAGGAGTTTTGCATCCCGCTGTGTATGCTACCTGCTACCATTAGTAACAATGTGCCTGGTACTGACCTTAGTATCGGGGCAGACACTGCCCTTAATGCCATCGTGGAGGTAAGAGAGAAAACAATGCCTCGTTCATCTTAGAAAATCACTTATACACCAAAAGGTTTCACGCTTATGTACACCTCTGATACCAGGAAAAAAAAAGTCTGGATGGTGCTGCAAGTAATAATAAGAATAGTTAAACTTATTAACAGTTATTTTACTTAATGTATAAAAATCGCGATGAGTTATTTAAATGAATTACTGTCAGTTTTGAAATAAAAATTTCACCTTATTATTTTAAAAGGGAAAAAAAGACCTTTTTTTTTATCGTAAACGGTGAAAAATAAATGTGTGCGGATCAAAGAGAAAAGTTCTAAAAGAAATCTGAAAACAAATTCACGGTGATGAAAGACAAAAATAATAATAAAATAAAATCTAAAAACAAATACACGAGGACAAAAAAAACCCCAACAAAAATTTAAAATAAAAATCTAAGAATGTGTGAGAATGAAAGACAAAAGTTCTAAAAAAAAATCTGAAAACAAATTCACAGTTATGAAAGCCAAAAATAATATTTAAAAAAAATCTAAAACCAAATACATGACAAAAAATAAATTAATTATTTTTTAAAAAAAATCTATAAATGTGTCAGGATCAAATAGTTAAAAACAAATGCATGAGGGGGAAAAATAAATAAATAAATAAATAAATAATGTAAAAATGTATGATGATCATAGACCATAAAAAAAAAAATCCAGAAACAATGGCAAGAGGATCAGAGGATATAACCGACTCTTTTTGTTTTAACTTCACTGAGCACCTGAACTCCACTTCCCTCCAGCCCGTGCACCTCACAGGCTTTTGGTTTATCTATGTAAGTACTCCCTGTTTTTTTTTTTTAATTATTATTATTATTTTATTTGTTTGTTCATTTTGTTTTGTTTTGTTTTGTTTTGCAAAGTCTTACCCTGAGCAAGTGACAATCCTGAGTCTCATGTTCCTTGTTTCTTGATTTTTTTTTTTTTTTTTTTTTTTTTTTGACATCCAGAGCCTTGTTTGTCTAGTTAGCTCCGTGTTTTGGACCTGTGCCTGTTTTTTTGACTTTGCGTTTCCTAGCGTTTTGGGATTTTCTCCCTCATTTAATAAATATTCCCTAAACTTACATCTGCCTCCTGCATCCTTATCTGATAAAGACATATAAATAGTAATAATAATTTAAAAAAAAAACAATGGCATGAGGATAAATAACTAATCAATTAGAAAAAAAATACATATTAATATTTGTAATTATTTATTTGTTAAATAAAATTGATGAAAAACAATTATACTATATATAAGCAAACGTACGAGGATCAAACCTAACTAAAACTGAAAACTAAATAGAAAATTTGTAATATGTGTAAAACAAATACACACACACACACACACACACACAATATATATATATATATATATATATATATATAATATAATTTTGTTCATATTAAATTATTTGTAAAAGTAATATCAACCTTTATTCTGAATTTGCAGTTTTTCTCTTAATATGTAATTTATGACATTTTACATATGTTGTATGGAGTTTTCCTGAAATAATTTTTGAGGTTTGAGAGATTTTTAGGTATATTCCCAAATGATAGAAATTTCTTCAATTTTCAGAAGCACATTTATTATTATTATTATTATTATTATTATTATTATTATTATTATATTTCCATTAGCATAAATAAGAACAGGGAGTGTTACAATGAAGTGTTCAGTTTTCCTGATTTCAACATATTGCATGGCAAGAAGCCAGTAGGAACAAGGATCTAGCTTATATAAACAACAATAATGCAGGACCTCCTGACAAAATCTCTTACTGCGTGCGTGTGTGTGTGTGTGTGTGTGCGTGTGCGTGCGTGCATGTCTGTGTGTGTGTGATCAGACATGTGACCGTATCAAGCAGTCAGCCAGCGGGACAAAGCGGCGTGTGTTCATCATCGAGACGATGGGAGGGTACTGTGGTTATCTAGCCAGCATGGGCGCTCTGGCAGCGGGCGCTGACGCCGCTTACATCTACGAAGAGCCTTTCGATATCCGAGACCTGCAGGTACACATCACACACACACACACACACACACACACACACACACACACACACACACACACCAGCAGCAAGCCTGTGTTTTATTACAAGGCCTGATTGCAGCAGGAACGATAACACGAGTTAGTTATCAGTTAACACGGTGAGATTCGAACACTGAGAAAACAGCCAACCATGGGGTGATGTGATGCGCCCAAGACGAAGCATGGTTAGTGTTACCACCTCGAAGGGTTTTACTCCTCTTTTATTACAGATCTTTACCAGTGATTAAACTTTACAACACTGTAGAACCTGCTGTGTGTCTGTGTGTGAGGGAGGACTCAGGGAGGACACAGGTGGACTGTCCTGAGAGCTTCCATCATCCGAGCAGGACAGAGTTTTACAAACCTGCGGGAATTTACAATACTTGTTAGCGACTCTTGCTCAAGACTCAAATGTGACTCAGATCTTGACTCACTGACTCAGTTACCCCATGGTGCTTACTTCATGTGTGATGGTAAATGATGCACTTAACGCTGCCTTCAAATCATGTCAGAAACATCATAATTACTACGTGAGCGCCACCGTTTGAACACCACCACAGTGTCGTACTCACAGCTCAGGACCTCCAGCTTTTCACGTCAGATATAAAACGTCATGCCGGCCAGCAGTATTCAGCAGAGGGCAAGTTGAGTGCTAAATGTACATGTTAACATTTCAGTGCAGTTGCAGTAAGGCAGAATCAACATATTGTCGTTAAAGATTTAAACATCAGATTTAAAAATCACTCGCTCATTCTGATGCTAAATCCTGTTCAGGGTCGCGGGGCGAAGAGCCAATCCCAGCTGACTTCCGGCGAGATGCGGGGTACACCCTGAGCAGGTCGCCAATCCACTTCAGGGCAACACACAGAGACAGACAACCATTCACACTCACATTCACACCTACGGCCAATTTAGAGTCGCCAATTAGCC
>JAQMCW010000032.1:25165325-25176969 GCA_030068335.1 Chrysichthys cranchii | reverse complement strand
TGTGTGTGTGTGTGTGTGTGTGTGTGTGTGTGTGTGTGTGTGTGTGTGTGAGAGAGAGTGAGAGAGAGAGAGAGAGAGAGAGAGAGAGAGAGAGAGAGAGAGAGAGAGAGAGAGTGAGAGAGAGAGCGCTCCTGGCTGAGATCAGAAAAAGAAATAAATAAAGAAAGAAAAACAAGGGATATTTCCATTTTGAAACATTTTGGCACATCCCTGCGCCCACGGTGGGATTGGAGTTAAAAAGTACCTTCCAACATGCACCCTGCAGGTGGTCGCAGGGAGAGGGGAGGGAAAAAAAAAAAAAAGAAAAATATTTTTTAAAAAAAGCAAGGCTGGAACAACCTAAAGTACTCCTCCAACAATAGCAGCGTCGGCAGCTCAAACCAGGCCTCGTCAGAACAGGATCAAGAGGAGGAGGGGAGGATCGGTGCCGAAAACGTGCGCTCTGACTTCACTGGGACCTCATTACTGATTCAGAGCAGTCAATGATTCAGCCAAGGCCAGGTGGGTTCGAGGAGAAGCCCTCGCTGGATTCCCACTGAGATGAGAGAGAGAATGAGAGAGTTGTCACATACCGACCCGCCCCCCCCCCCCCCCCCCCCCACACTTTTTGATCAGACAGCCGAGACCCTGAGATAACAACTGGACCGAACATGTCAAAACAGATTTTCTAACAGACTTCAGTTGCACTGCTGGGATCCATTTTAGATATTCTGTAAAAGGGAATAACGGCAGCTTAAGAAAAAAACATCTGTGATGTGTTGCACAAAACATTTAGTCTAGCAGTGCATATACCTTAGCGGAGAAGAGAAAATTGAGGAAGTCGGCTAAACCTGAATTTGGACCTTATTGACTTTCTGTCACTTTAATCCACATCATAACTATCCACCGTGGCAGAATTAATCTTCTACGTGGTGGGAATCTTCTCTTAGTGTCTGAATTTCTCCCCCAGTATCCAGTATCACATCCTCTATGTGGAGCCCTGAGCCAAGGCCAAACACTTACTCAGTTGAGCAGCCTCGAAGCCATGCTCACTGAATCCTAACGTTCTTATTCCCACGGAGAACATGCCTCGTATTGAACACTTCCTGCAGCAAGTACCATTTTACCAACCATAACTTCTCCGATTTGCTCTCGTCCCCGAACACTGCACTTGTCAAAAATTATATACAGAAATCAGCTTTAAACTGCTACAGCAGGAAGTGAGACGTGAAAGTCTCCTCGAGGCACTAATGCACAGGCCCTGCTGCAACGTCTGAGTGAAGAACAAGAGAGAAAACACACATAGCTATAACTGAATAGCGATTGGCATAAGCTCATTCTGCCCAGACCAGGGATTTAATCAAACCTGCTGACTGCTCCATTCCCTAAGCTCGCTCAAATAAAGGCTCGCCCACACAATACCAGGCCAATCTGCCACTGTTACACAATTGAGACTGAATCACATCACATCACCGCAGTCTGGAGGCACGGCATATGTGTATATACGAACACATTTGTTTCCCTGACTCAACTGATGGTACGCTTTTCTAAGATGTTTCGATGGATTTCATTATAGCTGTGGAATTCTCCAATCAGAGGATGGCTGTTCATTTGCTGGAACGGCAGTTCTGACAGTAATTCCTGCTGTGATTCAGGCTGACATGCGTATATTAATTTGCTTGTTCTAATACGTTTATCTTTTTATACTAACTGCTCATGTGCAGGGACTCGCGTACAGTAAGGGGCGGCACAGCGGTGTGGTGGTTAGCACTGTTGCCTCACAGCAAGAAGGTCCTGGGTTTGATCCCCAAGATAGACCTGGGTGTCTTTTTGTGTGGAGTTTGCATGTTCTCCCCAGGTTTCCTCCGAGTACTCCGGTTTCCTCCCACAGTCCAAAGACATGCACAGAGGGGATTAGGCTGATTGTCTACTCTAAATTACCTGTAGGTGTGAATGTGAGTGTGAATGGTTGTCTGTCTCTGTGTGTCGCCCTGCGGTGGATTGGTGACCAGCCCAGGGTGTAACCCCGCCTCTCACCCGAAGTCAGCTGGGATTGGCTCCAGCTTCCCAATGCGACCCTGACCAGGACAAAGCAGCATGGATAGTGAATAAATGAAGGAAGGAATCACACAGTAATTTAAGCCTAATAATAAAATAAAACGTAGTATCCTTGACTTTGTGAAATTGCCTGTAAGGAGATGCTTGATTTAGCATTTATGGAAGGAGTCTCCAGTGTCAGTGCTTTTAAAATGTCAGAGTTAAAGCTATAACTCTGTTAGATTTCTGTCAGAGCAAAGTCTTCAGCACAAAAGAAGTTTCTGGGTAACATGACTGGGTAAGCCGCTTATTTCTAGAGAAGAAAATGAGACACTGGTGATGAAATGACTGTTTATAGCTGCTCTAATATTTGTGATAACTTGTTTTACAGACGTTTCACAACAAATTATGTAACTAAAGGCATAAAAATATCATGTGTTAATCCATAATTGATAAGCATAAATAAATAAGTATTAAAGAAAAACGAGCAAATCACTGTGATGTAAGAGGAATATTTCACTGCTATCAAATCATAATTGACTCATTGATTATTTTCCTATAAGAGCATGCCCCCATTATGTTTCATATCTTTCTTCACAATGGCTATAAATGCGATTTCTGCTTGTGTTGAATAGGCCCCAGGTCACCCCTGAATTTTTAATAGCATAACACTGCAACCATGGTGTTTGATGACTCATATTAGAACAGACACTTGGGCCTTTAATAATTATCAGTTGACCATAAATTCTTTTTCTTTTACATAATCATAACTATCCACTAAGGTGGATTTAATCTTCTAAGTGGTGTGAATTGTCTCTTATTGTTTGAATTTCTTCTCCAGCATTACAAATTTTGCGCAGAGCTTTAAGCCAAGGCCAAACACTTACTTACCAGACCATAAATATTTCTTCTTTTATCTAATTACTTAGGAGTCATGTATTTTCTGAACAAAAGAGAAAAAAAAAAAACCAAGAACTCAAATCATCAAATATAGTGGTGCAAAAATGGAAACTGCTGTTTTACAACACAAGACAATATTTGTGCACCATAATCACAATTAGGTTTCTATACAAAAAAACCCAAAACTCATGTGGATGGCTTAAAACTGTCTTCAGTATTGAATAGCTACCTTGATATTGTCTGATTTCTGCTTAAATATGTGGTGGAAAGCATTTTTTTTTTTATTGTGCCAGGTAATAATGAGTATTATTGATGAGTATAATGAGGTGATGATAAGTGTCCACAGACATAGTGATTTCAATTCAATTCAATTCAATTTGATTTCTATAGCGCTTTTAACAACAGATATTGTCACAAAGCAGCTTCACAGTATATAATGTGCAATTAAAGGCTTATTAATCTATAAACATATCTACAAGTGTATGCCTGTGGCGACGGGGGCAAAACTCCCTGAGATGACAAGAGGAAGAAACCTTGAGAGGAACCAGACTCAAAAGGGAACCCATCCTCATTTGGGTGACACCAGATCGTGCCATTGGTGCAACCCACATCTACATCCATGTGTTATGTGGTCGAAAAGTTCAGCTGTGTACCACTGGTTTCACTGAAGTTTAAGAATAGTCTGCTCGGTTTCAACTGATCACCAACGGAGCCTCAAGCACAAGACAATCCACTGCAGTCCAAGTCTCAGGCCACCGCAGCAGAACCGCCCATGCCAGCAGCAGGCCAATGCCATCTCCACGTGTAAACCAAGCAGTCCACATGGGCCATCCCCAACAGTAGCAAGTGCATTTCAAATGATAACTCCACACCAGGAGTAGAACATTTCATTTTGCTTTTGTTGAAATTTGCACTAGTTCATCTACAGGCAACAGCATCGCTACTGTAATACAAGGGTGCCAGTCCTGGATGGCCTGATACCACCGAAATATATGGAAAAATATTAAAAGGCTTCTGGAATGTCAACTCTGCAGCTAACAACAGGAAATGCATAACAAACAGGGGTTCCACTATCATCATCATCATCATCATCATCATGTTCACCATTATCATCAAGAAGATTTGAAGCATAACAGACACTCAGTGGAATTCCCAGAATTCCTAGAGGAGTGATGATGATGATGATGATATTGATCAGTTTGACCAATTCCCCACAATTTCACCCACTATTGCAGACCCTCTTACCTAACTCCACCTACTCCCATGGAAAGTTTACCCAGTTCCCCCAATTCCACCCACTCTCACAGAAACTCAGACCAATCCTTCTCACATTACCAAAATATTTGTCAAAACCTACCCACTCTACCAGAATTTTTGACCAGTGCTGCCCTTTCCCACAGAAAGTAGGACCAATGAAGAAAGAAATTTTGACTAATCTTCCCCATTCCAGCATAAACTTTCACTAATTCAGCCGACTCATATAGAAAGTTTTGCAAATTTTGATCATTCCCACCCACTCCCACAGACAGTCTTGACTAATGCCACTGACTACCACAGGAAACTTCACCAATCACACCACTCCTGTAGGCAGTTTAACCAATTCTGCCCTTCCCTACAGAAAGTTTGACCACTAGCCCTACTCTACCAGAAATCTTGACCAATCCTGCCCACCCCAGCATACAATTTCCTCACCCCTGTCTAATTCTACAGAGAGTTTGACCAATCCAGCCTACTCCTGTAGAAAGTTTCCCCAATCCCACCTATTCCTGCAGACAGTTTGACAATGTTTGCTCTGCCAGCTTCATACCTGACCGCCAGTTCCCAGCCGCATGAAAGTAAATATCGCCTGTTCCCACAATTTTTTTGTAGGGTCCCATAAGAACCCAGTCTACTTTGTAAAAAAGTGGGAAAATGAACAAAAAATAATACCAATATCATATCATAACAATAACACATTTTCACATTGTTTATATTCTCACAATACTTGGTGTGACCAGGACCCAGAGTCAGTACCTAACAAGGTAACAACAGAAAATATAATTGGCCTAATGATAGAAGTGATGGACGATGCTTGCCTATAATTCTCTTAAATCTGGATTACATGAAAGACCGCATGAATAAAAACTAATCAGTGTTGTCTATAAAAAACAAAAAACAAATTAGTTATGAATCTTTGTGGACAGACATTAACCTCCTGCAAGCTTTTAATTTTACGAGTTGTTGCCATACTGCGTCTCCAATCTAATCCACGGTGTTTTAGGGGCATGTAATCGATTCTGTGAGGAATGATACTCTATTGTGGCTGATGTCCTGGAGAGCAGGTTTCTGATGAGCTCATCAGAAGATTTGCTTTTGCACATTACCCGCGTTTAATCTAATGCAAAACTAATTCCTAACTGAAAGGTTACTGGGGAGAAACGTTTACATCTCTGCCAGAAGGTTCTATCACCTAAACATGTGCATAGAAATGCATGATATCATCACAAAATCACACAAATAACAACTCCAGGAGTGTGTGTCTCGAGCAGTGGAACACAGAGGGAGCAGAAAGGAAAGGAAAGAGGGGGGTGATGAAAAGCAGACTTCACTCATTTAGTCTTCTAGGAATCCTCCTCTCCCAGCGTTGACACCAGATTTAGGCCGAAATCATCTGAGATTCCTCCTTCAAAGTTGCTTTCAGGAAAATACGCAAAACTCGGCTACTGTAGCTTCAAAAAATGGTACAGCGCTAACAGACGCACACTCCCCATCACACAAACACACACTTCTTCATAGATAAGCACCACTCAGGGAGCTAAAAGATGAATAAGACAGAGATAAACATTTTTTCCTTGCCCCCCCCTTACACAAGACTCATGGTCGAGTTAGGGGAATGAATTAAAGCTAAGACTAATCCCACCCCGTTGCTACGTTTTATGGATCTTCTCTCTGAACAGCCAACACAAATTCTCTCAGCCATCGCAGCTATCAGTCAGAGGGCCCTCTGAAAATGCCAAGCCTGATAATCAATGATATATTTACGGCTCATGCTAATGAAAGATTTATGGCTTAATAGTTGCTAGCTAGCCAAGAGAGTCTAGGAGCTACCTGAGGCATGACAGCGATGCCAATACCAGGAGGAGCCCCTAAGGAACTGAGCCATGCCACACAGCAGGGTGGAAACAATAGACCTGACATAGCAGATGGCCATTTGACCTCTGACACCCCCCCCATCCCATCCCATCCAGGACTAAGCAAAATGACCGTGAGGACTCTACTTTGGGGAAATATTCCAATCCCGTCTCCTTTATCCGCTTGAGCTATTTCATGATGCAACTCAATCATCCTCAGTGCCACTACAACAGTTCTATTTTCTCTCATGTACCTCTGTCCGTGTTGTTCAGTTTTCATTTCATTACTTTTAAAAACCAGATCATGCTTCAATAGCGACGCTAGCCGAATCCCTCTGCAGCTGGTGGCTTATTAAGTTTCTATGGCAACCCTCTACATCCGTTCATGCAGTTTTTCATCCAACAGGGAGCCCTGGGGTGAAACGGCTCTGTGTGTGTGTGCGTATGTGTGTGTGTGTGTGTGTGTGTATATATATATATATGTATGTGTGTCTATGTGTGTGTGTGTGTTGGTAGCAGGGTTGTAGAGATTTAGTGAAAGGAACCAGATTGCGGTATTACTTATTGCTGTACGGTCGATTTAACCCATGATTGAACGCCCCAAATGCAACGTGCACACTGACACGAACAGCACCTTCATTTTTCTGCAGCAGATCACAGCGTAATGATCATAATCAGCGATGTTACGTCGGTTGCACGGGGGATTCCCAGCGTTGGGAAAAAAAGGTGTCTTTTTTTGTTTGATCCAGGGGTTCCTCTGCTATTTCTCTCGAGAGGAGAATAAATTAAGATTAATGCAGATGTCTGTGTGAGTTAAGGTCATTGATCAGGCTGGGCTTTTTTTTTTTTTTTTTTTTTAAATACTTGTCCTTCAATTCCTTGGCTTCATTCAGTCCAACAGTCTTTTGAGGACAGCTGGGAAATAATTTAATGCAGTATAATTTAATAAGCCTGATTTCATTTTCATCGGGCAATTTACCATTCTATGTGAAGCCTATGTGAAAGTATTTCCAATAAAAAAAAGCTCTCAGGCCTGCGGATAATTAATTATCTCAGTTGCAAAAAAAAAAAAAAAAAAAAAAAAAAAAAAAAAGGAAAAAGAAAAGGCTGTCTTATCTTCAAATGACTCCAGGACGGAGGCATGAACACTAGATGATGTATCCTGAGCCCAATTTCATACAATCATGTGAAGGCCGCTCTGCTAACATAGAGTTATTAATATCTAATAAGATGATGGGTTTTCATATTAAAAGTAAAGAGAATCCATTTGAAAGGAGACAATGTTATTTCAGTACATTTGATAAGTCTGCATATTTGATCATATTAAACTACCATTATATAGCTTATATATTATCATTCTCATTCAAATCTCTCTGGCAGTTTTCTTAGGTTTAACCTGTCTGGGGTCTGCCTGGTTCTTTCTTCTGCAGAAATGAAAGAGGAACTTATTCACTTCAGACGCCTTCTCCGACATCTGTATAATTTAACACCGGGTGGACTTTATCTGACTTTACAGACAATAATCTGTCTGTCTGGTATAATAGAAATTAACAGTATTTCCCAAGCAAGACTACATTATTGTTCCTTAATACAGGTAGATAAAATGGGGCATTATGGGATACGACATTCAAACTCATATTGGCTTCAATTGTGAAGTAACTTACTGCGTAACAAGATATGTATCAATCAGATGATATACTCACGCTCATACTCATCTTCTGAGGCTTAATCCTGTTCAGGGTCGCGGGGGGAAGCTGGAGCGCGGGGGTACACCCGGGGCAGGTCACCAATCCACCGCAGGGCGACACACACAGACAGACAACTATTCACACTCACATTCACACCTACGGGTAATTTACAGTAGCCAATTATCCTAATTCCCTCTGTGCATGTCTTTGGACTTTGGGAGGAAACCAGAGTACCCGGAGGAAACCCACACAGACACATGGAGAATGTGAAAACTCCACACGAAAGGCACCCAGGTCGACCCTGGGGATCGAACCCAGGACCTTCTTGCTGTGAGGCGACGGTGTTAACCACTACTAAGACAACAAACAAACATCATTATATTATATATACAGAAAACAGCGCCCTCCACAATTATTGGGACCCCTGGTAAAGATGTGTAAAAGGCCTTAAAATAAATTCCTTTTTTATCGCAGAAGCCTAATCTCACACTGAAAAATGTAGAAAAATCTAACCTTTAATTTGAGTACATTTATTCAATGGGAAAATAATCCCACATTAAGAAATAATTGGGTTTAACCAAATCGCTGGTGCCACAATTATTGCCACCTCGAACAATTCCTATAAAATAAAAGTAACTGAAGCATTATTGCGATTTACACTTTCCTTTTGTAAGTTGATCAGAGTGTCTGGGAACTTTTAATTAGTAATCCATGACTTCCTGTTTCCCTGGGGTATAAATATGACCTGACACAGCGGCCCATTTCTCTTAGACCTTCGTCAAAATGCGAAGGACACGAGAACATGCCATTCATGTAAGGCAGATGTGTGTTGATCATCAAAAGTCAGGAAATGGCTACAAGAAAAAAGCTACTCGCCTAAACTTGCCCATATCTAAAGTCAGAGCAATAATGGAAAAGGTTAAAACAACTGGAACTGTGACAAACAAGGCTGGACAAGGACCCCAGTTAATCTTGCCACCACGCACAGTGAGGAGGATGGTACGGGAGTTAAAAAAAAAAATCTCCAAAGCTCACTGTTAGGGAACTGCTGCAAAGAGTGGCATCTTGGGGTCCCCAAGCGTCCATAACAACCATTCGACACTATCTACATGCCAACAAGTTGTTTGGGAAGCATGCCAGGAAAAAGTCTTTTCTGTCCTACAGTTTCCTAAACACTACTGGGATTTTAACTCGAACTGCACGCTTTGGTCAGATGAGACTAAGAACTGAGCTTTTTGGCAGCAATCACTCCAGGTGGGCCTGGTGTAAAACAAAGGATGAATATGTGGAAAAGCACCTCATGCCCACTGTTTAGTATGGTGGAGCATCTGTGATGCTGTGGGCCTGTTTCTTTTCTGTTTCTCTTCCAGTGGCCCTGGGAATCTTGTTAGAGTACATGGCATCAAGAACGCTTTGAAATACCAGGACATTTTAAATAAAAATCTGGTGGGCTCTGTCAGAAACCTGAACATGGCTCGTCACTGGGTCTTTTAGCAGGATAATGATCCAAAACCTATGGCCAAAGCAACACAGAAATGGTTCACTAGACAAAAAAAAAAAAAAAAAATCAACCTTCTTCCATGGCCATCTCAATCCCCAGACCTAAATCCCATAGAAAACCTGTGGGGTGAGCTGAAGAGGAGAGTGGACAAGAGAGGACCTAGGATGCGGGACAATCTGGAGAGACTGTGCAAAGAGGGATGGTCAAAGGTCCTTCTGTCTGTATTCTCCAACCTTGTGAAATGTTACAAGAGAAGATGAAGTGCTGTCCTTTTGGCAAAAGGGGGATGTTCATGGGGTTATGGAGGGTTAATATGATGTTTGTTTGTTTTATATTTCTCAATCTGTACCCACACAACACTTTAAGTAATAATTGCTTTCTATGTTGTATATGTTACGGAATAAAATCTAGCATTGAGGATGGGAGCTTGTCTGTATTGAAACTAATCCTTCTTGGAATGCAGGAATACTACAGAGAGACTGCAACGGTTAATTGTATGATAAAACATCAATATGAATTCAGCATAAAAAATCCCAGGCAGCGCGACTCCCAACATTCACCCCATTTGTGGTATTCGGTAATTGAAAAAGTGCCGTATGAAGAGGAAAACATGCTGCTGTATGTGGCAGTGTGTACTTGATGGCTAAGTTGTACAATTTCCATAAAAAATGTAATCACATTAATTAAATATAGACCAAAGTAATGAAAAGAAAAAGAAGAAGAAGAAGAAAAAGAAGAAGAAGAAGAAGAAGAAGAAAAAGAAGAAGAAGTGGGCAATATACTTTTTATTCTCTTTTTTAATTAAATTTGTTTCATTTGTGTTATGAAAATATTTATGCTAAAGTGCGGATGTGTTGCATGAACCAAAACTGGACGTGAAGACTCCTGACACCGAGTACCATGCAGCAGAATATCATGTAGAATATCATTAGATAAGAAAGAAGAAATGGCAACTCTTTGCATTGCGTTATCTATATTCACACTTGATTTAAGCATATATTATAAAGTACCCTTATAATCTATGTTGCTAACATCTATGCTATAATCCATGCTAAATTTTTAACATTTTTAATCTTGCTCCCCTAATAGAAAACACGGCAATCTGTTAATATGTAAGATAAGAAAAAAAAAAGAAAAAGAAACGCCCCTGTGTCCTTCTGACATCCAAAAAAGTTTGCTAGCTAGTTAACTGCTAGCAAACTAGCTTACATTTCTCAGAGGAAGATACCATTTTGGTATCTGAGTCTCTGTTTGTATTAAGTGCAATCAAACTAGCTTTTTTGTCTCAGAAAACCAAACCAAACCAAGAAAACTTTTGTTTTTTTCCTGCTTTTCATTACCTTCTAGCAAAATAAAGACTGATTTGCATTGATTACTAGCAAACTAGTTTTATTTTTGGTTGTTTTTTTTGTTGTTGTTTTGTTTTTGCTATCATAGGCTTAACTTGTATCAACTGCTAGATAAGCAGCTTACATTTCTCACCGAAAGATGTAATTTTGGTAACTGAATATTATTTACAATTTAACCAACAGCAGCTGTTGAATTAAATAGAAATATACAATAACTATTAAAACCAGAATGCACATACATTGCAGCTAGCATAATGCCAGCTAGCACACCATACAGATTATATGGTTAAACCTTTTGTTACCATGTTGTTATCTTTAAGTATATCACAGTCTAGGTAAATGTTCACTTCAGTTAATATTCACGTCACAATGGGGAAATATGTCATTTCAATAAACTTGACCATGGTATGTTGAAGCAAGATGGATGGTTTTGGGTATTTCAGAAAATGCTGATCTCTTGGGATTTTCAGTCTCAGGAGTTTACAAAAAAAAAAAAATTCCAGTGAGCAGCAGTTCTGCGAAAGAAAATACCAGGAAGGCTATGGTAACTAAACTAACCATTATTTACAACCATGGTGAGCAGAAAAGCATCTCAAAATGCATAACACGTACCATCCTTGAGGCGAACAAGCTGCAACAGCAGAATATCACATCCGGCTCCACTCCTGTCAGTCATAAATATACAACCTGAATTCCAGAAAAGTTGGGACGTTCTTTAAAGTTGAATAAAATGAAAACTAAATTACTTTCTAATTACAAGTCAGTATTTCATTCACAACAGAACATAGATAACATAAAAATTGTTCAATCTGCGAAATTGTACACCTTTATCCACTAAATGAGCACATTTCAAACTTGATGCCGGCCATAGGTCCCAAAAAAGTTGGCGTGGAGGCAACAAATGACTCAAAAAGCAAGAAAGTTTCTGCTTAGAGAGGCAGAGTCTCTCAAAAGTAAAGATGGGCAGAGACTCTCCAATCTGTGAAAGAGTGCGTAAAAAAAATGTGGAATACTTTAAAAACAATGTTCCTCAACGTCAAATTGCAAATCTCATCATCTACAGTGCAGAACATCATCAAA